>JAECUM010018419.1:0-75709 GCA_016617855.1 Megalonaias nervosa | reverse complement strand
ATATATATATATATATATATATATATATATATATATAATTCTTGAACCAATTTATTATGTTTAATTGGCTTGATAATGGTAAGAATTGCAAATAAATAAAAGTAAAATCTCCTGTAACATTACGTATTTTGCCTCTATTATTTACACTTTTACAGACTCAAGATTTAAAGTATGAAAATCAGTTTTAATGTTTTTCCTATTAAAAAAAAATACATTCAAACGTTGCGGTTCTGTGCATTAACAATGCAAATTAAGTATTGGAAAAGAATCGTACACTAAATCTAATACTTCTAATCATAAGTAAACATTGTTATCATGATATGAACATGATTTTCCACAATTTGATTATTTCGGCTTTTGCATCAAAATATGTTCCACAATGAAGATGATGATAAAAATAAGAAAACCTTCAGGAATGCTTAACTTTTTTAAATGTAATTTTACCTGTAAACTTTTTGTATGTGCTATTGATGTTGTTCTGAAATATATTATTTTCGTTGGAGCTTATGTACAACTGGAAAAGATAGACATCTGTGAGGTGCGTCAAAATGGGTGACGTACTGTACGATCTTTTAGAACCAAGAGTCGTCTGATGAAAGCTGGTTAAGACGAGTACGTGGGAATATATCATTGTCATTTCTGATCCGTACTTTGCTAAAATAACTAATGTTTCCGAAGTAGGCCTAATGAGAGAGATCACTAAGAAGTAGATTTCTTAAACTGTGAAAGTAAATATTTAAAGTACGTCATTACTAGGGCTGAAGAAGATGGACCACCCTGCTGTGGTGGATGTGTTTTTGTTTTCCTAAGGTGCTATAAATCACTTAGATCTTCGAGAAAGCAGATGGTTTAAGAGAACGAATAAAACTTTATCGCTAACGTACATCTTAAAGAAAGGGACTGAAGGAGTTACAGTATTTATTCGACACGTATATCTAGTAAGTTCTATATATGCTGCTTGTCACACAAAATGAATGCCTCAAGGCAATCTAAATCCCGTGGGGAGCATTCATTATTTTTGTAAAGGAAAAACTTCAGAAATGTTGTCATGGTGCCATGCTAATATTCTAGTAGCCCATTATGACAACAGATGGCGACACGAGCTGGACAACAAAGACCATACTGATAAAACTTAATGTTTACACTGTTGTAAGGCCAAATCTGTATGAAAACAGCAGCTGGAATGATGCAATGCAATGTGTCAAGTTTATGAATAGAATATAAAAGCTTGTAATAACTGATATAGCATTTGCCATACAAAAAAAAATATAAAAAAAAATACGGAATCAGTTCAGTAGCTGGCAAACTGTAAGATACAATGACGCAGAAGGAAAGTAGATCTAAGCACTCGCAAGTGTGACTAGAATTATGAATTCAGCACTGCAAGCAGCCATTTACAATAATGCAGATGGAAAGCAGCACTTGCAAACTGCCACGTATAATTTGCATCAATGAAGAATAAATATGCATGTATAGAATTATGACAGTAGCACTTGCAAGCAGCCATTAACAATAATGCGTCAAGGAAGAATAGAAAATACATTCATAGAATTATGGCGGTATTACCCCTCCATACAAATATGCTGTTGGAATGTTTAGAACAGTTTACAGTAGTAAACAGATTCGTTATAGTAAAGTCTTCATACATTAGGCTGCCCTAATTTTAGTTTTCTTTATGGATATGCTGGTCAATAACGTGGGGGTTGATTAATGCTAGAACTTAGGATTGAACGCGGGATCGCAGAGGTAGAAAGTGTCTGTTCTTGACGCTATGTGAGTCTTTTTGTAGGGATCTTAAAATGGTACTTACGCACGGGGTATAATCGGAGAAAAATACAAGTTGCTTATTATCAAATTGGCAACAGAATATAATACTCTTGTTACAAGTAAAAATTCATGAAGATAATATATTGCATAACTTACATAACTTATATATTGAAAGATGTAAAGATTCTTTAACAATTCTCGTTGTCGGTGATTTAGCACAGAAAATTCCACTCGCAGCATAGTTTACAATTCATGCATTTTTTTAAGGTGTTTCCGGAATCAAAGAGTGTGATCGTCTAAAAAACGAACTTTTGTGTTTTTTTAGCAATCCTTTCAACATATGAACGATTTTAGATTTGCTGAATGTTACGATTTGTATGACTAATTCTAAGTCATGTTTTTCATATATTGAATTACCCTCTTCCCCTGGCTCACTTGGTGCACCTCAAAGAGGATTACAACAGCATCAAGACCTTCCTGGACGCCTTGAAGTATGATGAGTAAGGTTGGGAGGTCATCGGAGACTTCAAAATGGTGGCATTTCTTATGGGTCTCCAAGGCGGTTTTACCAAGTTTCCCTGCTATCTTTGCCTTTGGGAGAGCAGAGACACCAAGGCTTACTACCACAGGCGGGGCTGGCCATAGTGGACCGAGTTCTTTGTAGGGAGGAACAACGTCAAGTGGGAGCCACTGGTGGACCCCGGAAGGTGCTGATGCCACCACTGCACATCAAATTGGGCCTTATGAAACAATTTGTCAGAGCTCTAGATAAGGAGTCGGCAGCCTTTGGGGGATTATTCGTGAAAGTGATTTACAGTATAATCTTAAATCTCAAAAAACTGCTCACTTCTAAATCTTTTGAGGCTATCTTTGTATTACTTTAGTATAAACACATGTTAATTTTGATTCATATGTCGTTTTTCTCTGACTTTATGTGAACGAAGAGACACAAATTCGCCCATATTCTCATTGGAAATAGGTAAATTTCAAAATATCACTGTCCTGGTCACAAAAGCAAAGTTTGTGGGAAATAATAGCCATTTTCTATACTTTTTAGGCATAAGCAATTGCGAAATAACGCTTACTTCCCAGGAACAAAATTTGTGTTACATAGTGGGATAATGCGTGGTGAACGGTGCAAGTACAACTCTTACACACACAAGCTAGAAAAGTCCCACCACCTATAAGATGTGGGCTGTCCAGCTTTTAAAGCAGGTACATAATCAGCAAATAGATCATGTAGTATTAACAGTATTACTACTAGTACTACTACTACTACTAGTACTACTACTACTACTACTACTACTATTACTAATAATAATAATAATAATGAAATAACGATAAATAAATTTTAGCCGCCAACAAATAGTAACAACATTAAATAAGGGAAGAATAAGTATGGCCACTGGTATGGAAAGGTTGGGTGCATTACTTCCACTAAGGACTGTGTTGTGCTGTTACAACGACTCAATAACCATCGCCACAATGGTGAATGTCCCACCCAATGAGAAGGACGAGTCTACCTTTAGAAATAAATATAAAGAATCTAAACCTTACAGAAAAACAGTAACGTCACTAGGGTTGGTGTCACCCAGTGCGGTAACTCATGGTGTCACCCCCATGGACCTCCTTCCCGCACAAAAATTCAAAAATTTTATAGACGGTCATTTTGGTGTCACCCCCTCTGATGGTGTCACCCGGTGCGGTCCGAACCCCCCGCCCCTGCACCCCCTAGTGACGCCACTACAGAAAAACATAACAGTTCGCAAACAAATTAACATACGTACATGAAAACACAAGACACGTAACACATCTTGAAGGAATAAACCAAAGATCAGGGCTTTGTGTTCTCAAGTAAAGGTGAGGACAATGAGAACCTGTGCTATCATAACGCTTCGCGAGGTAGAAAGGCTCACGTAAGATTCTTAGAAAAGAAGGGCATAACGAAATATATTTGCAGGACATAGCAAGCATTTTTTTTTTTTACTTACATGATGATTCTGAGAGAGAGAGAGAGAGAGAGAGAGAGAGAGAGAGAGAGAGAGAGAGAGAGAGAGAGCAAAGATAAATAAACCACTCTAAATAAATTTGATAAAAGGAAAATGTCTGTCAGGACACGTGTACATCTTAATGGAATTAATTTTACAAAAACACAGCATACGTATTGCAAGCAACAACAAGGCAAGCTGGTCAATGGCAAAGGATCACAAATACTTTTCACAATGGGTGGGGAAACGAACTAATGAGAGTAATGCCTGAGGAAGGGAGTACAACCCCTTTTTGAAATATAAAACAAATGTTTAGACCTGATGACAAACGAATAAAACTAGGATGGGAATCTGAAGAAGTGAGTCCCTATCAAAAAGAGAGAACTGTACTGGAAATTATATTTAATTGTTTTTGTATACTAACACAAATGTAGCTAGTATTGGTGGTAGGAGATTGGGGAAGAATCCTACAGATTTAAAAATATTTTATCTCTGGAACAACGGAGGGGGGGGGGGCGACTGTCAGCTGCTATATTGTTATATTCCTAGGGTCTTGAGCTATCTGAAAAATATAAGAAACCCATATCACAAATATGCCATATATGTAATGACGCAAAGCAGCAGAGAGGCTGAACCCTACAACTTTTTAGAGACCTTATTTTTGAAAACTAAGGGTTCCTACGAAGGCTGAAAAAAGAAGTTTTTGCCTTAACAATGAAAACTTCTCTAATTGACCAGATTTTTTCACGTGCTGGTCACTACGAGTATGTCGTTCAGCCTCTCTGCTGCTATAAATTAAACAGCCAGTATAAATATTATCAATAATGAGTATTGGAGAACCACACTCAGCTAGATTAGCTCGAGAGCGACTAGAGGCAATTAAAAAATATCTACCTGTTCGTGGTTTAGTCAAGCAACAACTACAATCTCGTCAGGAATCTCAGGTTGAATTTGAAGAGGATACAAAACAGTTATTTAAACCTATCACTGAGACCACTAAAAGTCTTCTTCCTGCGTTAGAAAAAACCGCTGAAGCAACTGGAAAAATAGCAAAAAGAACAAAAAAGACAAAAGAAATTTTACGTGGACTTCCAGCCGAAATAGCTGCTGCTCAACCAATACAACAAATACCTGAGGGCGCTGAAGCACTAGCCCCTGAACCAAAATCAGTAGATCCTATAATTAATGCTGAACTGTTAAATAAATTTGATGAAGTAACTATTAAAACAATTAACAACATTGAAAACCTACAACAATTGGCTAAATTTGCTATGGATAATTTTAATCAAAGATATAAATTAATGAAACCTGAATACGCTAAAAATATTAAAAGCAGTGAACAATGGCAAAAATCATTATATCGCATATACATGAATGTTCAACAAGCTAGAGCTGATGATCAATCATATCAGAAATATGTTAGTGAAATTAATAATTTAAAACAATTAGGAAAACAAGAAGAAGAAAAGGAAAGAAAAAGACGTAAAAGGCAACAATCTCCAGAACCATTTGAGCAATTACTTCGTGATTATCCAGAATCATTCAAAACACCATCGAAACCAAGTAAAAAAGCATCACGACGAACACCACGACAATTTGAATTATCACCAATATCATCACCACAACTCAAATTACCATCACCAGAGCAACCAATACCACGACTACAAACACTACTACAACGACAACAACAAGAAGAAGAATCACAACAACCAGTCAAAATAACAGAGGAAGAATATCAAGATCCTGGCGCAACTGGAAGTGGTTTAGGAAGTGGCCTTATTACCTGTCCCAATAACGTTCTTGCTGATGTTGATCGACTAGAAATCCTCATTGGAGGAAAACGAGCTGGTAATAATTCATCAGAAATCATTAATGAAGCAGCTGATATTTGCAAACGATTATTTACAGGCGGTATCATGGATATTAATGTGTATCGGTCCCTCATTAATGAAATCGCCGATGATTATCATAGTGACTAAGTACGTAATTAGTGATAAAGTCACTTAATAATAAGATGATCATACACAATACTCGTGGACCTACCATGGTCAGGGTAATAAACTCTCGATTACCGGTATACAAAACAACCTACGGAGATGGACTAGGCGATATTGTTCAGGGTCTGTTTAGAAGAATAGCCCCAAAAGCAATACCGATTGCAAAGCAGCAAGGAACGAAAGCTATTGATGTTGTTCGTGAAAAAGGTATAAGCGCTGTTGGTAATATTGCTAGCAAAGCATTCTCAGCAATCAAAGATAGACTAACAAGATTAATACGCAGACCACAAGCGGTCCGACCTCAGCCTGTGAAATTGGCTAGCACTGAAGTGATGCCCGCAAGTGTAAGTAAAATAATAAATCAAGCCGCTAATCAAAAACTAGCGGAGTTGGCTGATGTCCCGATGTCAGACAAAGAAAAAAATATAACCGCTAGTCTGATAGCAGGAAGTGGTCTCACTTCCCGAAGTGGTCTTCGTTTTAGACGATAATAATTATAATAAAGATGTTTAAGCGCATATCTGATCCTGCATTCGACATGGACGCACCAGTACTTAAAGGTGAGTCTGTGCGTGATTATCAATATTATTCTTATGACGCACGAATTCCAAGTCAGCGTGGACGAATTGAACTACAAGTTCAGGATACAAGTAGGTATTTCCTACCCGCTGAGGCTTTTATTGAAGTAGAAGGTAAAATTTATAAAGCGGATGATACTGAATACGATAATAATGTTGCTTTTGGTTTTGTTAATAATGGTATTATGGCGTTATTTGACAGCGCCACTTATATGATTGATGGTAAAAATATTGAATCAATTCAGAATGAAGTTGATGTTGTTACAACAATATTGGGTCTAGCACGATACAGCGATGATTATTCAAGATCAGCTGGTCCATCAATGATGTTTGTAAAGGACACTTCTGATCACCCTAACAACATACAATATAATATAAGACGACCTAGAAACAACGCCAACAACGCTGACGCTGATGTGTGGCCGGTGGTTCATGGTGCTAATCCAGAATTTAATTTAGGATTTACAACACGTAAATCAATGTTGAAAGATAGAATGTTTTCATGTGCAATTCCACTGTCACACATATTTGGATTCTGCAGAAATGTCAGAAAAGTCTTTTTTGGAGCCAAACATACGGTTGTACTCGTACGAAAGGCTACAGACGATGATGCAATATGGCATGTTGAAGGAGCTGATGATGCTACGACTAGAGCACTTCATGGTAAAGTAGTATTAACCAAACTTTCATTGTGGATGCCAGTGATGACTCCAACAATATCTGAAGAAGATCGGTTACTTGCTTTTATGAGTCAAGGTGGTAAGTCAACGTTGTCATGGTTGACAATGACAACAGATTCTTTTCAAAGTAACATTAATGGTTTATTTACATGGCAAATAGCCTCTCAACAGGGAATAGCCGCACCACGACATATATTTATCGCGTTTCAAAATGTTGCACGAGTAAATAATCAAACACAAAGTAATATGATTTTTGATAAACTCGGTGTTTCTGAGGTTTCGTTAAGAATAAATGGACATCAAGAACCATCTGAGGATATATTACTGAATTTTGAAAATAATCATGTAGCACGTGTATATCATCGTCTTATGTCGTTTATGGGGCGTGATCAGAACATTGATACTGGTTTACAAATATCACAGTTAGATTTTACAACCTTATATCCGATTTATTACTTTTCGCTGGAACATTTAGATTTAACCAGACAATCAGTAGTCGATATACATTTTCGAGCTCGCGTAAACCGAGGAGTTATCGCTAATTACAGAGCAATAGCCGTTATACTCAGGGATAAATCGATGTTACTCGAAGGTGTTGGTGGTCGCATGAGAGTCGTTGATGCTCCAGTAGAAAATATGTAAATAAACATGTAATTAAATCGTTCATAATATTATAAATGTCATATCATCACGTTAGTGTGAGTCTGACTCCTGGTCAGATCAAAAAGCTGCAATCAGCATCAAAAAATAACTGTGGAATAAAAATATCGCTAAAGCGAGAACAGATGAGTGGTTCAAATAAACTATCGTTGACCGAGCGTCAGTTCAAAAACTTCAATGAAGCTAAAAAATCAAATAAAGGTATAAAACTTAATCTTTCTGCGGGTGCCATCAAAGATGCTGTTAAGACAGGTGGTATATTTCCACTTCTCGCAGCAATACCAGCATTAATAGCCGCTGCAGCCCCAGCTGTTGCAAAAGCAGCTGCGCTAGGTGCTGTTGGAACTGCTGCTGGAATGGCATTAAAGAAAGCAACCGGACAAGGAATAAAAACCTCCAAAAAAAAGGGAAAAGGTCTAAGACTACCAGGAACCCCGCATTCGTGGTACGGAAAGGGTCTAAGATTACCAGGGACCCCGCATTCGTGGTACGGAAAGGGTCTAAGACTTCCCGGGACAGTTTACTAATATCACCCATGTTCAATTTTGATTTACTTAATGCTGCTAAAAAATTAAAAATAAAAAACTTCAGAGGTGTTTTTATGCGCGATCAATTACCTACCGTTGCAATGCATCATGAAACCGGTATCATTAATCTCGATAAAAACTCTGGCCCAGGCACGCACTGGGTCGGATATGCAATTGATCCACGTGGAATTATTTATTTCGATTCGTATGGATTAGCACCACCAAAAGAATTTTTAGAGTACGTTACCGGCGATAAAAGTATTCCAATCTGGTATTCAACGCTACCAACACAAAAATTAACTGATCCCCCAATATGCGGTCGTGAAACCCTCGCTGTGCTTGATGCTGTATCAAAATCAGCAGCGCCACCTCATAAAGTCGTGCACGCGTTCACTACACTACGTCATCACACTTAAACAGATATCAGTAAATATAATGGTAGATATTTATGGAAGACCCTCAGGTAGAGCTCAGAAGATCGATTTATCTAAATATGCAACTCTTGATCAGCTCAGAAATGAAATCGATGATTTATTAAATATCACTAGTGTGGATCAAAATGAAGTCGTCGTTTTTCAGGACAAATAAGGACGATTAAAAACGAGTAACATACAACTACCAGATGTACTTGTACGAATTCCCAACGCGGTTGTTAATAATATCGTTACTTTTACTGATCAAGGTAAAATACAGGATTCCGGTAAATCGGTTAACGACTATGTTAAGAAAACTGGTGATGTATTTACTGGTGACATTATTATGTCAGGAAGAAAAATTACATATCTTATGAACCCAACCTCGGATACAGACGCAGCAACAAAAAAAAAATACGTCGATGATCAAGAATCCAAGTACATGTCAGTGCGCGGTGGTATAATGCGTGCATTTCTCGACATGAATAATAATGGTATTAATAATCTCAGAACACCAGAAACAGATTTTGACGCTGCAACGAAGAAATACGTCGATGATAGCAATAAATCATTAATGACAGTCAATGATGAAATTACCGCTGTTAGAACTGATTTTACCAATCACGTGCAAACGTTTCTGAATTTCCGTAGAAATATAAACAGATCTATTCATGACTTTTTTGGAAATCCACCAGTCGTTGACATAAAACTTACCGACATTAACATGAAAATCAACGATATTGTTAGTGGAATTCCTAATATCGTTGAAAAAACGAATCTAGTAACAAAGTTACTTGCTGGAATGCCTCACAAGCAGATCTTCAACGTAGTATACACAGTAGCATCAGGATTAGGAGTATGGACACTGCAAGATAATACTCTCAAACACACCGCAGAAATTACTGGCGTATACAGGATGTCTATATTTAGCATAGCAAAATTCAGTATATTTACTACATTTCCATGGCGTCATTCAATCGATACTTTTTCTGTAGTTGTATCCGTTATAATAAATAAAGATGCGGAAGAAACATTTCTGCTGGAGGCATCTGATAAAAATTTAACCAGAGCACTATATTGGTGGTGCTTGGAATTTGTATGTGAAACTCCTCAGTTAGTTATCTAGATAAATATAATGAATCAAGAGTCATTTATCGACGTTCAACGTCACAGATACCCTCAAGTATGTGAGTGTCAAACCAAACTAAAAAATATCATCGACGATTACACGATAAAGGTAAAAAAATATCGGCGACGTATGGTTGTTATTGATATAATGGTATACTCGGTTTCTGCTGTTGTTGCTGGAGCCGGATTATTACTATCAACAATAACGATGACAGCGCCTGCAGTTGTAACAATTATAGTTTCCACGGCAACAACATGCGCAGGTATTTTCAGTATTATCGCTAAGAAAATATCTACGTGTACAAATGATAAACTAAACGAGTACATAATGAAATTGCACACAGCAACATCATCTTATTCTAAACTATCATCGTATCTTTCGGCGTACCTCAGCGATGGTAAAATATCCGATGAGGAGTTTGCAACGATAATGGAAACTTATCATGAGGCATTCAAAGTGGATTCTAATGATAAAGTGGAGGGTTAAATTTCCGCTCTATTAAAATAATAATTAAATACGGAGTATTTTAAATAATGT
Source organism: Megalonaias nervosa (assembly GCA_016617855.1). Taxonomy (NCBI): domain Eukaryota; kingdom Metazoa; phylum Mollusca; class Bivalvia; order Unionida; family Unionidae; genus Megalonaias; species Megalonaias nervosa. Next base: position 65,433 of record JAECUM010018419.1, on the reverse strand, counting down.
CATCGTTAGAATTATTACAGCAGATCGTAGCTAATACAACTCCGTCAAAAACTACTATGATGTCATTAAGTTCAACCAATCCTGAATTTAACGTTAACTTTCCAATTGCAATTCCAGCAAGCGAGATAGCATTAGCACAATTACGAGTTTATCATAGCTGGCCAAATATCAGGTCAAAACCGTTTGGTGGACAACCAGCAAATAATTCACTGGTATTTGCGAATAAGAATAAACCTGATGGAAGTCCTGATTGGCAAGTTGTTGGAATTACAACGGGTAGTTATCAAATAGAACAGATTAATGACGAGTTCCAACGCAGAATTAAATCTATCACAGGGAAAGAATCTAAAATAGCGATTACGGTTTACGAACCAACACTATCAGCGGTGATTGAAATAAATTCTCCTGATTACCTCGTAGATATTTATCAAAGTTCGATCAGATCAGTGTTAGGATGGCCTGAAGTCGCACCTATTTATAATGGAGTTTCAGAGCCAACTAAAAATGAATTTAAAACAAGCGAAAAAAAATTCATTAAAGACTCAGAATATCGAAAAAAACAACCATGGAACTTGATGTTTGAATTTGATCCAGGTTATATTGAACATTATTTTACTGATTATGATGGTGAAAGAATCCCTAATATGACGGCATCAGCATTTATTAATTCTGCTGTTGATGTAAAACTTTTCAAAAGATTTTTAAATACTCTTAAGCCTGAATACGATAAAACGTTTAATGATATAAGAAATTTATTTATTTCATTATCACAACATTATGACGATGGTGTAAAAAATCAGATAATCGAGTCAATAAAAAACTTAAATGGGATCCTATTTGACTTATACATCGCCAATCGAAGTATTACAAACGTTGCAACTGATCTTAAAAATCCTAACACAAATCGATATCATAAAAGTAGATTTCTTGATCATTATAAAATAACAGAAAAAGATTTACAAACATTTATTATACCAGAATAATGCTGAAATGAAGAATCATTAACTGATCTTATTGAAGAATATTATCCGGGAGTAATTGAATCATGGAGAAAAATAGCCCCACCACCGGCTATACTAAAACATAATAACGACCCTTTTGGTGCGGGACGTCACATATCGCCGGGCATTGTAAATATAACATCAGTAATTGCAGTCAATCTGGTATGCGATATTATTGAAGGTAGCTATCAGATAGATCTTTCTAAGTCTAGCCAGGCCCAGCAAGGGTACATATTATACACATTTTCCCCGCGCGATCCACCCGGCTGGTTGATTGTATCAGAGTCAATAAATCCCGTATATCTACGTGTACACAACCCGTTACTATCAAGGATACACTTTAAACTTACAGACCAGGTAGGTCACATTCTGGATTTGCAAAATGAAGAACTAAATATAAATCTGTATGTACGCTCATAGAGCGTTATCATAAGAAAAAAAAAAATATCCGGATGCATGGTGCTTGTCTATAATACCTGAAACATAATGGTTGGTATACAATACAGCATAGCATATACTTGTCAATATAACCTTGCCGGCGGTCTCATTCAATGCTAATCGGCAACTTTCCCTATATATTGTGGCAACCAGTAACTGACAAAATAATAATACTGTATTCTTTGTTTACATAAAATCCGCGCACAGATTTCTCATAGTGCACACAGGCAATCGAAATCTATTGTCTAGTTACTCTGTCTAGAAGGCTGTGGCTGCATAATTAGCTCTGTTATTGATTATTCCATAACAGCTATATCTTAGTGCTAACATTGCCTGTATCTGTGTGGCCGATAACTTCTTAAGTTATTTTAAGAATGCGCTATGACTAAATCAATCTCCTTGGTTACGTCTTACGCATAGACTCAGTGTTAATGCAGAATTATATATATTTCTATATTTTTGGGAAACTAGAAATATAAAATCCCATTTTACACAGAAAACTGTGGTTTTTGTTAAGAACACTGTAGTTTTTAGGAAATAGGCTATTGTGCTTTTGGTAAACACATATTAACTTTTTCAGTATATATTTATAACAAGGTCCGATAGCTCATTGCTAGCGCGTTGAAACTCATCCTGGCGTCGGTGGTTCGAAACCCGAGAAAGGCAAATTGTCTGCGGAGGCGATTTTAGGCCAAGATTTATAATCTATTGGGGGCCTTGGCCAGCCCCAGTCTATTTGTGAATAGAAATTAGTATACCTACCCACGTGTCAACACGTAGTAGGTGTCAGTTTTGCACCCCTACGGATTTGATATTTGGGGGGTGGGTGTGCTAGTTTATATATTTACAAATAGAGAAAAGGTCATCATCATCATTGTATATATCATAATTACCTTCATTGTATATACCCATTATCTTCATTGTATATAGTCATTGTATACATTGTATATAATCATAAATCGTTCTTAATTAAGTTTATATGTGACCTCTGAACTTGCTCGGATGTCAAAAGGCAACCGGGGGTTCACAAAGGTCAAAATGTGCCGTCCGCAAAAATCAACATCATGACCATAAAAATATATAATCATCAATCAGTTTATATGTGACCTCTGAACTTGCTCGGATGTCAAAAGGCAACCGGGAGGATCACATAGGTCAAAATGTGCCGTCTGCAAAAATCAACATCACATGACCATAAAAATATATAATCATTGTTCATCAATCAGTTTATGTGTGACTTCTGGTCCTACTAAGATGTTGTTTGACACCTTAGGGGATCACATGGGGTTTGTGTTTCATCTTTCGCAATTTCCTCTAGTCCTACTAAGATGTTGTTTGACACCTTAGGGGATTACATGGGGATTAATTCAGAATGCTCCTGAACTTGCCAGCATGTTATATAACAAGCTAGAAGTTCATATGGAGTTGTGTTGATATATATTTTTTGTAAAAATATAGTACCGTCCAAAAATATTATTTTTATATTAAATATACATTTATTATATAATGAATTTTGAAAATATCAATGTCATTGTTTCTGCGATTAAAAAATTACAACATAACGGTATCAATGTATCTGACAATCTTAATGCTGAAAAGATTCTATGTGATTTTGACTCATTACAACAACGAAAGAACGAGAACAGATTCACGCTATCTGCTGATTATAAATTCATGAAAGTTATCCAGCAAGGAATGTTAAAGTCACTGGCAACTGTCACTGATGATCAGGTAAAGTTGTTTGTGCCTATCTCAAACGCTATTGACAAAATCAAGCTAGAATTATCTCATGAATACGAACAGAAAAAAATTATGAACTTTCGTATAAGACAGTTAAGAGAGCATTGTGAAAATACGAGTGAAAATGACAGCGATAATGAGAGTTCTGGATCATTGACTGTGGTAATAGCTAAACAAAATCCTTGGGAAAACTAACATATTCTGCTTAGTATAATGCAACTTACACACATGGATATTGACAAGTATATCTTATATATTGTATCAAAGAACCAACCATTATGTTTCAGTAGGTATCAAGTATCATAGACAAGAACAAAATATATATAATATTGCCCGTGCTTGTCGTGCAAAGGTTTTCGTTAGATTTCCTCGTTTTCGTTGGGTCAAAACCCCAGGAAGGTTAACGGGAAATAACATTAGGTTTTAAATTTGTTGATCAAATACTGTTTTTTTTCCCAGTTCTTTTGCTCGTATTGTGTAGATTTTTATGATCATTTTGCTAGCGAATTACGATAAAAATCCGGAAAGAACCAGTATTTGATCAACAAATTTAAAACCTAATGTTAATTTCCGTTAACCTTCCTGGGGATTTCACCCAACGAAAACGAGCAAACTCAACGAAAAACAATGATAAAATCGACTAAAATGCCTGAAAAAATCAACAAAATAGCGTAAAAAACGAGAAATTTGATAAAAAATCGAACAAAATAAAAACTTTATAAAAAATAGTTAAATCTGATTAAGTAAAGAATGTTTTGTGCCATCGAATATAGTTTATGTATCTTTTGCTTAACCCACTTCTGGAGAACCATCTTAAGATCTTATAATATTTTCTGAATGCAGATTGCAAGCTAAATAATATCATGTACTATTATGTTCCTAACATAAGTGCGGATAACTGCAATACTGACTAAGTTTTATGCTTGCCTCAGTCTCGCTTGATCATCTGATACCAAGTACTGGAAAATAATATTCTGCCCAAATTTGAAAGAAAAAGTAGATCTTGTAACCCCGTCTGCCATGTATTTCACTGAGCTAGATGCTATATTAAAGTATTTACTAGCGGAATAAATTGACTTGAACATAATTTCTTCTCCAGATTCTGCATTCACGGATTTAACAGCTTTTACAGTATATCTTGCGCGACCCGTTTTCCCAAACTTACAGTTTTCACTTTGCGTGATAATACGTAGATTTCCAAGTGAGTTGTCAAGTTTATTGCCGTTGATGTGATCCACCACATACCCATCTTTGATCAGTCCAAAATAACACTCGATGACAAATCTATGTCATAAATAATGTTTATTTCCTTTGGTATTAAATGAAACATAACCAGTATTGGTAACATCACCGACTGGTTTTTTCAGTCTGCAATTTCTAATGGTACCATCGCGCGATGCTTCGTAATTGGTGAGGATTGGATGTGACACAAACTCATTTTGCTCCATTTATATACAATATACTATTTGTTTAAATCATTGTTTTGAAAATCTAGCCAGATAATCTTCTTCTCGCTTTATAATAGATTCAGCGTTATATTTTTTATCGTAATATCGTTTCAACTCTCTGTATTTTTTACCACCACATTGCGCACACAGGTGAGTCTTTCCTCGCACTCCAACACCACACCGCAGGCACGGTTTAGGTCCTAGACTCCCGTGTCTAACGCATTGCATATGATAACTGCAGAACTCGTTTACGCAATTTGTGTTACACGGAGACGTGTAACCAATCTTAAGCCATCGGCAGTAATTTGGTTGAATCATATATATTGATTAATACTTCAATTTAAATACATATTTGCCTTAATTATAATATGCAGGAATTATCCGCAATTGAGCCTGCCACCGCTAGATTTGATCTTGACAGACTACATAAATTTAGTTTCCTAATTCAAGATCTAGCTTTAACGAATGCGGATATAACTAAACGTATCCATGAAGCCAAGAAGGAGTTTCGCGACGATGGTGCGGCTCATGTATATTCCACATTCAGAATTGGAAATACCGCATATGTGATGAGTGACAAACGAGGAAGAGATATTATTGACTACCTTGTTCGGAAATATATTATTTTAGTAAAATTTATTGTAAAGACCGACGATGATGTTTGGATCATCCGAGACAAGCGTGAATCCGTCCAGAAGTCAGGGAATAATATTGTCCTTGGTGAAAATTCCAAACCAGGAATACTGACTGGAATAGACAAGCCGTATTATGAGCGATCGTATCCAGTGACTGCGGTAGTGTACGCGCTGTATCCGTTAAATGATAAACCTGACGTTGGGGATCTCAAGAAAATGAAATTGTCAAGAATAAATTGTGTAGCTGAGCGAGTCATAGAACACTTCACAAACGCGATACGGGGAAACGGTTTGACAGATTTAAGACGTAAAAACAATAAATATGTGGGCTGAAAAAGTTAAAGATGCTGGAGCGTCTATCAGCGACGTTGCTGAGCTAGAAAAGTTATTAAGATTTCCAGTAGCAGTGAAGACATTAACCGGAGAGATTTTGTACAAACCAAAATATATAAAAAATGGAAACCCTATAACAATCATTGATCATAACGCACATGCATGGACTAATGCTGTAACTGTATTTCCGCGAGAAAGAATGGTTAAATTTTACCACGGTGATGTATTCGATGCCATCGGTGATATTGGCAAACGTGACCCTGTTTCTGTGTGGCTGTTTCAGAGTTTGGAATATGATAATCATGATCAGTTTGTACGGTCTAACAGCGATATTTATCGTACAGAATCTCTCCATGAGGAAATGGAACACCTTGCGCTGAAATATACTTCTGACGATGTCAAAGTTAGACAATTACTAAGTAATCGTTTTACCGTACCATCGGTTGCTGCTCATTTCGCTCAGGAGAAAAACTCGTGGAAACCGACACGATCGGAATTTCTTGAAGATGTCGTGAGGAGTTGTATCGAATACGGACACGGTGGATTGTGGAATACTAGATACGATTACAACGACGTTATCTCGGTTGATATGGTAGCGTGTTATCCTGGAAGTTTTCTTGGATGTGGAGATTGTTCTAAATACTTTAAGAGATTTGGACATCCTACACATGACATGACCAGGGTTGCGATAAACGGACCCTTACCAGATTTGGACTTAACCGGATTCGCCCGCATACAGTCGTTTGAGTTACACTCGGATCTCCATCCGATTGTTTATGCGTGGTTTGGAAGACATTTTTCAGAGCGACGTTGGGGTCCAATAGTTCTGCTAAGATATATGCTTGATGCTGAAGTTTTAATATCGTTGAAAGTAACTGAAGCAATTATATCATACCGCGTGCAGAAACAAGTTTGGTTGCCAGAACCTGATGTATTTGATGCTAAACACGATGAGAAATTTGCAAAGGATCTCGGCAGAAAAATAATCGGTAAGTTTACTCAAGGAGGATCACATGATCATAAACGAGCGTGTACAAGATTGATTATGGACGATGCTGAACTCGATTTTATAATCGCTGATACGATGGAGAAAAACACATTTATAAGCCGATGTAATGCTTATTTATCAGATGAAACAAAACTAGGTACCATTATGAGCTATACTGATGGCGAGTCGCCACAGTTTACTCATTTAAAATCTTCGATGCTAGAGTACGTTTCGATAAATCTATTATCGATGATAAACAGATTTCCTCGTTGCACTGTCAGAGTTGCTACGGATTCATTTTATATACACAAAAATATAAAGATTTATTAAAACTCGGTAATGGGGAATGGGGAACGTGGAGGATAAAACAAGAAAATATACTTAGTTATTCTGAATCTGCCGATGTTGAAATTGCGGAGACATATTACAGAAATAGTGATCAAATATCAAAATCATCTGCACCATCCGTGTATGATCCTGTATCCAGACATAAGACTGTTTATCTTAATGGGTGTGGAGGTTCAGGTAAAACGACACGCGCGATTAACTTATTCATGAGTTTAGATATGATTGTTTTAACACCGACGCACAAACTCGCCAGGGAAATAAAACAACGAGGTGTAAAATCGTGTACATATCATAGTTTCTTTAGATGGTGCGGAGACTTATGGACTCCATCGCGAATGGGTGAAAAATATATACCTAAAATTATTATATGGGACGAGATATGTACGGTGTCGCTGGAGGTATTACAAATATTTCTTGATTGGCTGTTACTAAAGAATACTGCTGTGATTATGTGTGGCGATCATGGTCAACCGCCACCCTTTGTTGGGCAGTCTCCACATGAGTGGCTGAAAACATTTGTAGATTATTACGAAGAAATATCTGATGACCATAGAGCTATTGATGAGCCGCTAAAAGAATTTAAAAGATTAATACGACTACAACCAGATAAAATACAGTGTGAAGTAATGCGTGAAGTAATTCCAGAAACGTCCATGAATGAGTTTTGGACCCTATGGAAACCTGCTGATTTGATAGTTGCGAGTAGAAAAATAGTTCGTGATGAACTGCAGGAGAAATTATTTGCGTTACATAAGAAAAAATTCCCAACGTTACCTGTGCCGCTGTGTTATCGCCCAGCAGATACTAGACAAAAATATGTTGATGTTGAGATTCCTGGTGTAGATACTGTCCGAATACAAAATCTTGTGTTAAATGATATTGTTCCTGTCGCTGTTGACGTTGTTGAGAGCGCGTTAAACATGGATAAATCGCCATGGACGTTAGGATACGCTATAACGATTCACTCGTCGCAGGGATTAACTATCACTGATACTAGTATTTGGATCGTTGATGATCGTATTGAGTGATCAAATTTAGTTTATCTCGCAGTGTCTCGAGTTAGAAGAATATCTCAACTGAAACGGGTTATCATGGATTGCGTAATAACCGAAGAAATCACTAACAGTGTCGATATCAATAAAAAAATAGCCAGTTATAAACAGTGTGACAAAAAAAATAATCGCGATTTTGATATAGATGCTGAATTTATTATGATGTTAAAACAACGACAAAATAATCATTGCGCAAATTGCAACGCAATAATGTTGTGGCAGTATTCGAGCAATAACCCAAGACAATTTACCGTTGATAGAATTAATAGTAGTCTTGGTCACACACGCGAAAATGTGATGCTGACCTGTTTGGAGTGTAATCGACGTCGGGGTTTGCAAGTTTATAAAAGTGTACTTGGTGGTAATTGCGTATCCTCAGGAATTATTTGTAATTGTTCGCGTACAAATCCACGCTGAGGAGCAGTTGAATCTAATCTGTAGATTGCAGGTCTACCTGTGGACCTTACCACGCTGGATATTTTGTGTGTGGTCACACTTCAAATAGGATCAGTTGCTCTTTTTCTACCTCCTTCAAGTTCGCCAGGTTCATATAAATATCTAACTGTAACATTACCAAGTACTGGTTGAGAAGTAGATTCACGTTTTATCTGTATATATTTTTTTGTGATCGCATCAGACGGTTTCATAGAAGTTGCACGAGTAATTTCCTTATTCAGCCCAGCTATCACACTTGGTAACCTCGCAACCCATTCACGAGATCTTGTATCTGCCTGAACTTTGTTCAGGGATATTTCCTTTGCATATTGATACCCGAATAACCGCTCAGCAAGTGTTCGATTAAATCGTTCAACGATTGCCTGATCACGATGAATTTCCGTGTGTCCTCGTCTAATTTTAACGTTGTGCTTGTTCATCAACGATGATACTGCACCAAGAAATTCTTTGCCAGGATCAACCTGTAGTAGTTTTGGCCATCGTAGACCACCATGTGGTCCGGATCCTCGCTGATAAATTCGTTTAAACGCAGATGCAACTTCAGATGCTGTTTTTGTTGATAGCGGCTCCGCTTCTTTATATCTACTCGCCACGTCAACGACAGTTAACGCGTATCTGTATGTGTGTTGACGTCTGCCGATTTTAATGGTATCGTGTGGTAAAAACAGTAAATCCGCTTGATGAACTTCATTAGGAACACTGACATCGAAATGTGCGTGTTGAATTTTTTTAGGTGGACTTAGAAAGATTTGCCATATTGCCTGTCGTGCTAACCACGCTGCAGCTACATCACGTGAAACTTTTGCTGAAGCGGCAAGTTTGCTAATCGCTGCCTTACCTCTCCAATATCCTCTCGGGGAATAATAAACAGATTCCATTATAATAATCAGTTGATTGATTACCAGCCCCTAACATTATTTTGCCTTTCATAGCAGATTTTGCTAGAAAACTAGCGAGAGATTCTCTGAGAGATTTATTAGTTATAGAATTTAACGCGTGAATCAACTTTACATCTGCGAGATGCCGTTGTTGCAAATCTGGACTTTTATAAGCGACATCATGAATGTGACACGCTTGATCGATCTTATTTACTGGAATCTCTCCAGGTTTTGGCTGATCTTTGTTATCGAGTCTGATATCGAGACGAGTTCCAGGACCACAATAATTATATCCCGGTGTTTCTCGCCGGGGTATTTAGCCCATGGAGTTCCTGGCAATTTCCCTAACGAAGCGGCTATATCACCACCCTTGATATTCATCAAGGACGAAATAAATTTATGTTTGCTTGTACCACATTTTGTACATTTACCTGTAAGTGCGCGTCTCTTATTTTTTGTTGTTATCGTTGTCAATCCAAATGTGGGGGTTGTTGCTCTACATCGAACGCAATATAAACTCATATTATTATTATGGATATAATTGACTTCTCTACGACACGAAAACAAGAGCCAGTAAAGCACCATCCAGCGTTACCAAATTCTATCAGAATGATTATAATAGGTCCGTCCGGAAGTGGGAAGACGCAATTACTACTTAATCTGATAATGAGATGGCTGAAGTGGGATAAATTGTATTTAGTAGCGCCATCTGTAGATGATCAGCGATGTTACGAAGTACTTAAAGATTTTAATGAAAATGCAAAATTGTTGCATGAAGACAGTGAAGTCATAGACTTTATTACTGATATTGATGATGCGCCATCCGTAGATGATCTGGATGGATTCATTAATAACCTCGTGGTATACGATGATGTCATGCTGGACAAACAATCCAATCCAGCTCGGATATTTTCACTAGGCCGTCATAAAAACACAGACGTGATTTATGTTACACAGCGTTATACACAAATTCCAAAAGTGATCAGGGATAACTGTAACATTTTAGTTGTGTTCAACGGAGTTGATAATCATACGCTGCAAAATATTTGTTATACTTGGTGTTCTGGGGACATGGATATGAACAAATTTAAAAATTTCTTTTCAAAAGCACAAGCTGCTCCCTTTGGTTTTGTAACAATAAATTTACATGATCCGAGGTCAAGATATCGTAACGGACTTGATACAATTTTTGGATAAAAACCATAGCAGCAGAGAGGCTGAACGACATACGCGTAGTGACCAGCACGTGAAAAAATCTGGTCAATTAGAGAAGTTTTCATTGTTAAGGCAAAAACTTCTTTTTTCAGCCTTCGTAGGAACCCTTAGTTTTCAAAAATAAGGTCTCTAAAAAGTTGTAGGGTTCAGCCTCTCTGCTGCTCGCAAGATACGATATTTATAAAAAAAAAAAATACCACAGAACGGAATTTCATCGTGGCTGAAAATCCGTTTTCACACAAAGGAACTAAGCAAACAACGTACGATGCAGATCAACAACCCTATGCTTTACAGAGTATACATCACACAGATATTGACCTAAGCATACTATCATGGAATATAGAAGACTAAGCAAAGTATGAACATAATAACACTTTTCTTCAATATTGTATGACATGTTACATAATAGGTTTATATGAAACTTGGTGTTTTTTGAGGACTTTGATAATTTTCTTGATGATTCTGACTCTTAAGTTTGTGTTCGTTAAAAATGTGGGCAAATTATGGATATATACGTATGTGTGTGTGTGTGTGTGTGTGTGTGTGTGTGTGTGTGTGTGTGTGTGTGTGTGTGTTTGACAAAATATACTACTGGTGTTAGCAGGCAAGGGATGTAAATCTTGGAAGACTAAAAATAGATGTTGGCTGGGGAAAGAACTCTTGTGTGCTTCAAGCAAAGGAGTTAACTAATCCGATTAAACAAAAAAAATTCGTCTAAAATTAGTATGTATCACAATCTTCCATAATTTTTGTCGAAACAAGAATATATGGAAATACAAATGGTAGTGTAGGGAAAGGAAAGATTTTAACCCACTTGCAGGTGCATTTTCCGATAGCAGAATGGGCAGACACATTTATTTTCCTTCTGATGGCGAGCGAGATCTCCGGCGTCACCAGTATCTAGATGAAAATGATTATTATCTGTGGTTTCTAATTATACGGAAAAAAATGGTTGTGCTCCAAGGTCATGCACGTGAGCCAGAACTTTGTTTCTCCTATACCACTAACATCTGTCAGAAAATCCTTAAATAACGTATTAGAGTTTGTTGTTCAATAATCGTAAATATGCTGCTGCTGCTAATGATGATGATGATGATGATGATGATGATGACTAGTAGTAGTTACTTAAACGTTTTTCAAAACGCGATCGATATCGGAGGGGACTGGTTGGATTTAATACAAATTACAATAATTCAAGATTATAGTGTAGAACGAATGTCATTAACTGCATTGAAAATTTCATAATATGATATTTCTGTGAAAGTAAATGCCATCCACTAACGTGTAATATTAATGTTAAGTTGTTTGCTTGGCATTTAACCTGTATACGATTTTGGGAGTGACTGATGATGGCGTATGAGTAATGTAATCCTTAAAATGTTAGTATTTATGATATATATAGCAGCAGCCAACCTTATGTATATATATATAATAATATATATATATGTATGTAATATATAATAGCATATGTATATATATATATATATATATATATATATTCCATAATTAGTATCCATCTGAGAAAATCGCATTTGGAACTACTTTGTGTTCCCATTTAGAAAATATATCGGCCGTAGGCGTGCTATTCAAACTTATATTTCTATATTAATGTATATTTCATTTGTTTTCTTTTCTTCTTTTTTTTTCGTGCAAATTGTCTGATACTGAACGTCCATGGCCAGTAGTTGTTCGATATTCAGTGTTATTCATAAGTTATTTTATACAGCCGTTAAACTCTGGGACAAACGGTGCAAGTTTTTAACGAAATTTTCATGATTAAATATAGTAATAATTTTAAGTGACTATTTTAATTCTCGTCACAATCATAATCATATTTGAAAAGGATTGAGAAATCTGGGACAGGTAGGTGTTAATTGCAAACGAAATTAGGTGATAATCGTAATTTGGGTGTATCGTCTTTACCGAATAAGACTGAAAGCTTGCCAAGGCCAAAGCCGCATTACCACGTCTGAATGTAGAAATAAATTCACAAAATGAACCGATATCCTTATGGGTAAACTCACAATCATTAAACTCTCGTTGACATCTATTATCATCCGAGGTCTGTCGGATACAACGTTCTGTGATGTTTCCAATAATGTCTCCTATATCAATATAAAATATTTTTTAAATAAAAAACGAAAATATCTTTATTTCCGTACGAAAATATTCATTTATGATACGGAATATATTATATGTACAAGCTAATTTGTAAAACGTCGCAGTTGTAAAATAAATGTAAAAATTTCTAAACTTCTTTTTATCGATAGAGTAATGCAGCCGTTAATTGAAATGACACAGACTGGAGAAAAATAATCTACGTAAATGGATGGTTATTGCCTTAAACAATATCTAATAGAATGAAACTCTACATGTTTTTAGTAGATATAAGTAAATATTTGGTGGCAATACAATTCAATTGTGAAACATTTCCGTACATCTACATAAAAAGGAAAGGCAGCTACCCTCTACGTATGAGCGTTTAACGGCATGTCAACACAATATTGTCTACACAGTGCAGTGTAGTTCAGGTGTCTACATTCCTTTGAAATGAACGTGTATTTGACGATATTTACTTATAATTGTGAAAGACTGTAAGAGAGTCAAAATTGATCACACACAAAAAAATGTTTGCTTCTTTTTGGACATTTTTAGCGTATATTTGCGTAACCAGTGAAAGCTTATTATTAAACAGTTTGATACCAATTACACTATCATTCTTAAATATCAACAAAACTTTCATGAAATTACGAGAATGCTCTGTATAGGATTTATCCCACCTTTGAATACCTTTAAAGGTCAGTTATTGAATTCTATTATAAGGCAATTCTGATGATATTAAACATTCGAGGAACATTCCGCCCTACCCGAGATCCATTATGTCGAAGTAATTGTAAAATAAAATATTCATAGCATGTAATTGACTTTTATAAGACCAAAGTAATTTTTTTTCCCCGTGGGATACAAGTCTCTGGAAAGTGTAAAGGTTAACGGATAAAATAGATAAAACCTACCATTCAAAGGCACTTACTCACGTGTTTGAATCACGTTCCAGTCGTAGATATTATATGCGTAACATATATGATCATACCCGATGAATTATCTATACTGATTTATCAGGGCCTTATGTTTAGGCCGGAAGAGCTTAATATGCAATAGTCTTCCGAAGCATATTAGGACGCAGTATTTGTACAATTCCGACAAAAAAGACAAATCTACTCCCTTTTACTATGCAACAACTGATTTTTCAATCCTGTAAAATATGATAACCAACTTCAACGTAAGTAAATGAGGCACATTGTCAATATTCCAAGGTCAACATAGCTACATTCTTAATTAATTTTAATAAAAAGAAGGCTTTTAAAATACTTTCTCTTCAACAACGATCGCAGTACTTTACCTTCTAGAATGGCATACACTTCAAAATAATTTTCCCTTTTTAATGTACAGCTTGTTAATTTTAGGACAGGAATTAAAATGATCACAATATACGTATCTACTAATTTCATGACTTTATGAAGCAACTTCATCGCTTTATAAAACGATTTCATGACTATGAAACTACGTCATGATAACGAAACGGTTTCATGACATTACAAAACGATATAACGATTTCGTGACTCTATTAAACTATTTCACGTCTTTATAAAGTGATGTATTGTTTGGGCAGTTGATCACGTGCCTCCTCGCTGATAGATTACTGCTGATTAAGTATATTGTTGAAGTGTTTTACCCATCTTTGAAGTATATTTTCTTTGTTAGTGATCACGACTCAGTATTGGAGATGTTTCTGAAAATTATGACCCGTACATTGTCTTCAAAGCATCATATAAGTTCTAAATTTAATTCCCGCTTGCATAGGACTGAATTCCATCTGCTTTACTGATCCTCAAATGTCTTGCATCTCTCTGAGTTTGATTTAGACAGTCCTCTTGATGTTGTTTAAAGTTGCCTTAGATTATGAAATACCTTCTTCTAAATCTCTGTATAGCAACGTTATTTTCATCAAACCAGTCTTCATGTTTACGAGTGGTTGGACCGATGGCTTTGGGTGCAGCTGAGAACACAGGGTATCCAAAGGATGCTCAGTTTTCTTCGATATTCACAAAGTTTATATCGACTGTATCCAGTTGGTTGCATGGTTCTTCTCCGACTAAGCTTTGTGGGCACTTTTCGGCCTTGTTGTCGTCTACTAGGCTGAATCCGCATATTACGCCTGGAGACTTTTAGCATGTGGTCAGTACAGCGTTCGGCACTTCTCATGGTTTTCGTCACTTAGACATCCTGCCTGTCTCTTTCCCCGACGATGGCCGTACTTGGAGCGTGGTACATCCAAATGTCTTGTTAGAGTTTGGCGGGGTGGGGGAGAAGACTGTGTTGCTGATTGGTAGGTGGTGCTCGGCATAATTCCTCAATAATATGAGAACGTTGTTGTTGCATTTGCCAAAGATATTTCTTGCCTGTGACACCTGGTCATGTCTGTTGATACATGCCAGTTCTAGCACTGAATTCACCAGCGATGATGTGCTTGTCTGCCGTTGGTACGTCTGCAATAAGAGACTCCAGTTCTTCGTCAACTGTATCCATGATCTCATCTGAGATGATCGTGGTGGGTGTATAGGCGATGAAGACAGTTGCATGTCGTTTTCCAGACAGTGGAAGTCTCCTTTGCATTAGTCTATCATTTATGCCCTTTGGGAGATTTGTGAACTTACTAACTAGCTGTGATTTGATGGTAAACCCAACACCAACAACCGTCGCTTTCCTTTACTTCGACCACTCCAGAAGAAAGTGTAGCCGGCTCCTCCTTCGGTGAGTTTTGTTTCCTCAGTAAAGATAGTTTCACACAGGACTCTATCTATTTGTTGAATCGGGTCAATTCTCTACTAACTAGAGCTGTTCTTCTCTCTCTATAAACGTGAATATGTTCCAGGCACCGATGGTGAGTTGTGTCATGTTTGTCTTCTTGCTAATGTTTCGTCCGCTAAGGTGGGATTTCCGTCAACCGCGCTATGCTCACATGGTTAAGGTAAAGTATGTAATATTTAGGGCACCTTTTCCAGCCAATCTTCATGCCACTGCTGCTTCGGCCCATTGACAAGCGACGCCATGTTCCTGAGCGGCCTGTGTGCAGTTCTTCAGTTACAGCTCCCAGTGTATCCACGCCTGATGCTTTGCCGCTCACACATCGCCACATGAATTGACGGTATCTAGTACGGGAGGGAAATAGTGTCATGACTTGCTCGTGAGTTGGATTTTAGTGAGGGAAAATTATACAGAGTCTCCCTCAATCTATCTCGTCTAGGCCTGTCCGAATCCAGTGGCACGAGTATGTCGAGACATCTGGAGACAAGTCAGGATTTAGTGGATGGTGATCAGTTCCTATTACATCTAAGCTGATGTCCTGCGTTGTCCACACAGATTTTGCCATCTGCCTTCACAATGACTTAATGCTTATGCCACAAAACAGTATGTTTTGTATTATATAGAACGGATTACATTTTAATGAGGTTTATGATAACCATTTCAATAACTTAAAACACTATTACTAGGCATGACTTTCCTGCATTTTATTTTTTATTGCCGTATGCGCATATCACCAATGACGAAACCTTATGCAAAATATAACGATCACAATTGTTGTTGTGCTGAAATCGATTAACAAGCTTTTACAGCACTCAAATGCAAATTAAACTGACAAGAAAACATGTTAATAATACGGTTTCTGAAGCAGCTAATTGAACGAAATGAATTTTAAAAGTAATTTTATAATTGTTTCTCAACATTTTATCCCTTTTTCTCATTTCGTTGATAAAACTAATTTTTATAGCAATTTCATTTGGCTTTATTGTAATAATACTGTTTACGTTCATGCGGTTTGTGTTAAATGTTAGTAAATGATAAAATGTTCTGCGTCGTTTAGTACCGTTTAAAAGTATGTACATCGTTCTTATTTATTACAGTGTGAATAAATCTTTCCAAACTTTTTTTGTAAGATAGATATCAATTACAATATGTCCAATCACAAATTACAATTCTATACCGCCTGGAGGTGGTTTGGAATCCTATATACATTCAAGTCACACTGGTGATTATCCAACTCCTCGTACGCAAAAAGGACAACTTTAGATTTGAAAAAAAAGACCAGGCGAGTAAGCTTTGAATTAAGCAGCTTTAACTGTATTTCATTTATGAAATCAATGCAAATGAAATATTTTTTCCTCTTTCTTCTTTCACCATTATAACTGGATATAAATTTGACTGTTCTAGCAATGAAATTCTGATCATTGTTGTGTCTGACCTGCTTTGCCAGCGCAGTACATAATTCATAATGTGGCATAATCAGTTTAGGAAAAAAATGTAGGTCATTACAACCCCAATTTGGTGTTCATGGGTGTTGACATAAGCGATAAATGTGAATGCATACATGAAAGTGCATAAACATACCTGAAAGTGCATAAACATACATGCAATCTGAGCTACTAGGTATAAAGTACTTCTTGCGTACTTTACGGTCATAGCTAATTGCAGTGTGTGTGGGTGTGTGTGTGGAGAGAGAGAGAGAGAGAGAGAGAGAGAGAGAGAGAGAGAGAGAGATTACGTTATAGTGTAAGGTTTGAGTTTGAACATATTTTGTTTCACAAATTTTTAGTTGGACATAACAAGATGTACAATAAATATATAAAATGTAAAGGTTTCGAACGAGCGCAAATTTTCACTCTGTAACGCATTGACATTACTCCTACGATTCCGTTACAGAACAACAACATTCTTTCTTCGTTGATCCAAAACTGTGTATCATAATGACCTTACCGCTGATGAATAGATTTCAGTGAATTAAAACTGTTTCATCCCATCGGCAGCTTCAGTAAATCGTCTTTAATTACCACACAAATTAACCAGAAAACGTCATTATACATTCTGTCTAGGCATACCTGCAATTTGTATCTCAGATTACACTTGCGTTGTCACATGAAAACTATATTACAAGTAGTCAAGCGCTATTTGTGGACGTATATGCATCCTCTTTGAACGTAATGTCAGCCTTTTACATTGAACAAAATCTTAAATGTATGATTTTCGTGACAGTTTAAATCAAGGAGGAAAAACAATTTTAAGTACAATTTACGAAAACCAATACAGCACTATGCAGCATTGCTCCTTTAAGTGTGGCCCGTAAGCTGCTACTGTTAATAATGAAACTTTAGACAAATTGTTTTCAGCCAGCTCTATAAGACGTCCGACTCAATTACACAGGCACCATAAAATCCATGTTTGCCTTAAGGGATGTCCATGGAACAAATAAGATCAGTCTGTTGGAAATTAATTATTATTCGTTTCCTTTTTGAGCACGCATGTTACTTCAAAATGGCTGCTTTTACGTTTCCTACAGTTCCCCAGACCTCTGCACTATTGCATTCACAGGAAGCAGAAAGAAGATATAATATCATTGAAAAATATTCGGTACTCCCTTCTTCTATTATAATATAATTTTCCCTTGCATCGAAACGGGAAAGACAATCCAACATTGTCGGGAAAAAGACAATCCAACACTGTCAGGGAAAGCATGCTGTTTATATCGTACCATTCTGTTGTTATGTTTAAACCTTTCCTGATCAAGTAGAGAAGAAAGTCAAACAAGAAAATAAATAGAAACAGTCCCAAATACCCTTATGTAAGGACCAATTTAACAAAAAGCAACAAACCTGCAACAAACATAACATTACCAAAACTCATCTTTTGGACCTTTGAAAAAAACACTGAAAGGAGCAATCTTATAAATAATCTTGGAATTAAATGTACCTTTCTTTCGGTTTGGTGCCGTAGGATTACCTGCTTTCAAATACTGCGTATTTACAAAGCAACCCATTAAATATTGTCAGTGTACCTGATATATTCCAAAACCCATACCAATATGTTACTTGTTATTATCGTCAGTTACCAAGAATGTTTTGCTTATTTTTTTGTGGTTGTGTGCTTCTCGTTCTCGTTTCTGTTAAGCACGTGTCCTCACTGATGATATAGCTTTCACCTTCTGAACATTTGAGAAATTTAGATAGTTTGCATTTTGATTAGGTCCATGCTTCTGGTAAATTTTATATAAGTCTATGTCATGTTTCATAATTTTAATAAAACCTGTGTAGTGGCGGTTTAGGAGGAAGTAATAGTATTAGTAGTGTACAAAAGCATTAGTAATTTCTTCAATTGTTAGTTACGTTATTATTAAACTATAGCAATGGTTGATGGGACAACTTTACATGTCTTTGAAACGTTCTGATTATGTTATTATAGATTGTTATTTCTTTGAACCTGCTATTAAATTTGATGCCAATCGACAGGCAAAATAGAGTTCACAACAATAATCTGCATCGGTGCGTGCAGCACGCCTGACAGCCCTGAATCACCTCAAAGTGATTCGAGGCTGAATTCCATTATCATAGATTCTTTGAAAGGCAGACGGTTTGAAAACTGCCATGATACTGGAAGCGCAGTTTCCCAGTATATGAATAATATTCCAAAAGGTGAATACAAAATGACATTTAACAATTAATAATCAAACTGAGAAAGTGTGTAGAGGTGCAGAAGACAGGAGGGCGCTTTGGTAGGATGCACTGACGTAATGTTCACTAATACGAACTTTATTGTACATGCGCACTAATATTCAGGAGCTTTGTAAGTATACCTCGTATGTATAATAACCTAACTGTACACCTCTGTTTTCCAGTTTGATTGCTTTTCTTATCTTCACCAAAAAGAAATTATATTAGCTAAAGGTTATGGGATAGAAAAACAAGTTTAGTCTAAAAGAAAAAGGTGAGAAGTTTGTACATAATTATACCCGTTTCTCAGTTTTTATTCAATCTTTTTGATCCAAAGAGGTATTTAGAAAGATTCCAATTATACGTCTTGAAAACAAACGAAAACTAAAACAAAGAAAGATAATATAGACATATTTTGTGTAAGTCTGATGACTATGCTGTATTCTACACACACAAAATGTCCAACTCTGAAAGTGACTTTTCATTTATTTTTTTTTTATTTTATATTTGCAGTTCTAAATATACAGTTGGATACGTAAGGGTCCAAGCATAAAAATGATAGATACAGTGTTACACAATAAGTGTACAATATTTTTTTCTTAAAAAGTATATTGATTTTGGTCATGATAGTTCATAGTACTGAGTTTGTCATTAAAAATGGGCTGTGCAGCCTTCCTAGTTTTATTTTGTTTAGCCTTTCCACAAACAGATATGGAAGTAAGCGAGTGACATAAGTTATCAAGCAATGCATTACGTCCGTGCAAGCAATCATATTCTTTGAATAACAATCAGGGCCTGCATATTTATTTTATAATGATCACAGAACAACGAGGTTCCTGTAAGACGACACACTAATAACAGTGCAATCCTTTATTCTTCATTTACATAAATTTGTCTTGTGCTTCTCGTATGGTCACTCATGTATAAAAATTAAATGAGTTACATAAGTCTATTTTTATGACATCCATCGGTACAAAATTTGACATATTTGGTAAGAAAAATGAAATAGTGACGTTCAAATGATATTTATTACAGGTGTAAACTCATGATATGCTGTCATGTGGAGTGAGGGTTAATTAGGACTAATGTTCATTTATGAGAACAAGCTTGTCCCAAAAAAACCTACAGCTTTATACAATGTCACTACTCTATGGTCTTACACTAAGTAAGAGAAAAGAGCGAAAACCAACAAGTTTTGTCAGATTCAACAAATAATTTGTTTCCATAGTATACAAAATGAAAATTTTAAATGAACTTACAGTATTGTGAATTAAATCCTAAATAGTCCTGACAGTTCCATCACAGGTCCAAATGTATGAAGTTCCAACTGAATGGCAGAGGTATTCAAAATATATTCCAATATTTAATGTTTTGATGTTCCTGTAGTATAGAGTATGCTAATGAACCAACGGCCTGGAATTTGGTAATGTGTTAACAGTCTTTAGATGTATCACAATACTATAATCCTAAAGGTCCTTGTCTGAATTCACTATAATTTCCAAATTAATGTTTTAGTCCAAGAATGCTAATAAGCACTTTATAATTCCAGTAAATGATAATTTGAATACATAAATCCAACCAAATTAAAAACTGAACAAAAACGATAAGACTGATTCTGCTTCAGATTTTTAATGCAAGAATGAAGATTCTTAGGAAAACACGATTTTATACCTTCTACTTGACCTCTGTCGCAAATACCAATTTCTTAAAATACTCTGTCAACAGCAAGACGTGATCGTTCCTATTTTATTTCTGTTTATTTGTTATTTCTTTATTTTTTTAAAAAAATTTCTGTTACAACCTTGTATTTATAATACCTGTTTTGCCATTAAGATCTTTTATTACGCAAGCCATACCTCTCATACAGTGGATGAAGTGTAATTTTAGCGATGATTCGACCAAGGAAAGAAACAAAGTATTTCCAAATGTCAAAACTATATAAATTTGGGGAAACAAGTTACATAACTAGTAAGTTTCTTAGCTTTTGTAATATATTTGGTGATCTTTACAGAGTCAAATTTTCAAAATCCAGCATGCCACTGTTCTTTTACTTTTACTCATTAACGGTGTTCCAGCACAAAACTAGTTATAAATGGACTATGTGGATTTTGCTGGTAGAACAGATCTGTCCGCAGCTCATCGGTGCGCATTTCAGATACACAGGTATTTTTCGCGTCGCGTGAGCTATCGTCGGTTGAAGGGTCCTTTTGGAGATATTGTAGAATATTTCTGGATCAAAGCATGTGCTTGATGACTTGCAAATCCGGGTTGGAATAAGACAACCCTACATCCTGTAGCCATTTTGAATTACGCGGCTACATACATCTATTACTATATACCCTTAAGTGTTCAAATTGTACCATGGTGTGTTTCTGACAGGTGACATCACACACTCAAATCATCCATCAGTGTCAACACAGGTCTGTCCGCAACTCATCAGATACATAAGACGCGAGAAATACCTATGTATCTGAAATACAGGCCACTAACTCTTCCTGTTGCTATGGAGCTCTTCAGACCATGTCACGCGTTGTGAACAACTGTCCACTGACAAAGTTTCCCGGTGGACTGCAGGCTCTGCATATTGCTGATGATGATGCGGTTAAATGGCTGAGCAAGTAATGCACACGATAATAATAATAATAATAATAATAACACAGGTCCGATTGGATGACTAGAACTTTTTTTCTAATTTTATTCATTGTTGGTAGCAAACGTACAGAAATATAAATGCTAAAACAAGAAGATGCAATAAAGTCAAACCTGTGACGGATTATAACAAGGAAACTAAAATATGTGCTCATGCGCAGGGTGCCATTAAGAAGTGAATGGCTGTTTTGCATGATGTGACATTTGGAACATTTAATACTTTAACCTAATTACAAACGTAAATTGTCAGGGGCGTGACGACAAATTCTTCATGCGATTTGTAATGGATGTACTACTGCGTTTCAGTATTACAAATGGAAAGTCTTTTGATTGTATATGTGAGCTATTTCTGACAGGTATGGCTTTTGTGTCAAGACTACTAGTAGAGCATGAATTAGTGATATAATTTCTCGTCGATATTATCAACACTGTCCCTATCCAATTATGCGGCCTTGAACTCTTTCAGAGCTTTCTCACAATCAGCCACAAGATGTGATATCTTTAGTCGAAATAGATGTACCTGCGGACTATCTTCAAGTCGTCAGCCCATGTCAGAAAATTTCTACATTATTGATTGCTTCCTCACGTGATGAGTTTACCGACGATGAAGAGATTAAGAGTGAAACTGTATTCTGTTGGTAGACGTAGTGTGCTTCATTTAATTTCTCAGACCGCTCCAATGGCCTAGTGGTTAGAGCGTCCGCCTCGGATGCGGGTGGTCGTGGGTTTGAGCCCCGGCCGCGTCATAACAAAATCATAAAAATGGTACTAACAGCTGCCTCGCTAGGCGCTCAGCAATAAGAGGTTAGTGTTAGGACTGGTCTGTCTGGTGTAAGGACAATGTGACTGGGTGGGACATCATGCTACATGTCTGTGGCATGATTCCTCAGTGCTAGACATCACTATAAACTGCCACAATGCAGTGATATGACTGCAAATTTGTTAAAGCTTCGTTAATAATCTAAATCACACAGAGATCATTTAATTCCTCAGACAGAACTCTCCCCAAAAACGTCTGAATAAAGGACATCTAATAGTTGACCTTGAGCAACTGCTTCAAGGACGACACCACCAACACTAATTTATCATAAGTGCTAATAAAGAATCATTAAAGTTTAACTTTTGCAACTAACTAAATGTACATGTAATCCATAAGACGGCATGACGAGAATGTCTATATTATCTACAAGTGTTCACTGTATTTATTAAAACAATAAGCGGAAGAGCCAAATTTATTTGATCATTTCACAAATGCTATTAAACGCAAGGTGTCGCATTTAATAGAATCATGTCTGTGTTGTTATTATAATACAACTTTGTACCAAAGATAAATTTTGGCTTTCGACAAACAATTTAACGACGACTCATAACCACATGACATGGATGTGAAATAATTGTTTTATCTGCTCGTATTAGGGACTGATAATTTGTGACGTAATTTGCTTATCAGTTCACCTGGTCCTAAGGACAAATGATCTTATGGTTTGGCTCGGCGTCCTTCGTGCTTCATTTGTATTCCGTTCGTCAGCAATTTTCAACTTCTTCTATTTAGAAAAAGAGCAGACTAAACCAGTTTCAGCAAAACCAGACATCAAACTGGCATGATGACCTTTTAAATTTACACAAATGATGCCCATCATCCATCAAAGATGACCACCACTACAATAAATTCTAACAACATAAACAGTGTTCTTTCAAAATACGCTGAACAGAATTTATCCAAAATCCAGGCCATAAAGAATTTGAAGTTTTTGTATATTTAGTTTTCCACCATCAAATATGGATGCCATTACTGATATTAAAAAAATAGCTTGACTTTTTGTCAAAAACTGCGCAGCAGAATTTAACCAAATTTAACGGCATCGTGTCATGAGGGGTTTTTAATCTGTAGAATGATGCCGATTAGCCACCAGATATGACTAAAATTAGAAACCTTTGAAAGTATTCTTCTCAAAAACAGCAGAAATAGAAACAAAATTGTAACTGTCTTCTCCTCAACAGTTGCTAAAAACAATTTGAAAAGTTTTTAAAAGAAGCACCAAGGAATGAAAGGCTTTTTAAAAAGAATTCTTGTCAAACTCCTCTCAAAAGAATTTGATGAAACAGCTTTCAAGTTCATAAAAACATCGAGATTAAATATGGCCACCGTTTGAAAATATATAAATAATGCGAAATGTCTTTTTATCAAAACCAGCTTAACGGAATACATCCAAATTTAACATGAAACATTATAAACTAAAGAGTTTGTTCATTGTTACATGTATTGCCGATCAATGACCAAATATGGTAGCTGTTGCACAAAAAAATATTTAAGGAACAATTTCACAAGAACCTCTATACCTTAAAGTGTAAAGGACTTTAAAATTCGTACAAATGATTCCAATCCATCTTCAGATATAGATCTTGATACTAACAATATTAAATATGTAAAACAGCTTCGTGTCACAAAAATCTTAACACAACCTGAACAAATTTTATAGCAAGCTGTCAGATATAAAGTGCATTTAATATTTTATAAATTATGCTGATCAACCTTTAAATGTACCGCTGTTACCAATAATAGAAAATTATTTGAACTACTTCTGCTCAAAAGTCACAATTAAGAATTTGACCAGTTTTGAGAGAAAAAATATTGGTATAAAGAGCTTCCTAGATTGTATAAATAATACCTATCCACTATCAAATATGGCCGCCGTTACTAAAAACAATAAACATTTTTACAACTTCTCCTAAATAAAACATCTCAACCGAATTTTACCGTCGGAGCTTGAAGGCGTTTTAAATTGATGATTCTGATCCGTCAAATTTATCTCAATAGAACGCTCAATATAAATTGAGCAACCTTGTCAAAAAACATCTAGGCAAGAGGGGCTTTTATATTTCACAAATGATGCTATTATGCCTTCCAATATGGATACTGATACAAGGAAATAAAATATGTACAAAGAATTGTTTTTGTAACAGATGTAATCGACATCATTTGAAGAAGAATGCAACTGTTTTCTGAGCCAGAAGTATTGGTCAGTTGTTCTTGCGTTGGCCATTAGACAGATTACAACCAGGTGAGCAATCTTAGGCCATTTTGGGATTCTTCCTTCAAGTTTCTAGTTTATCGATTTGTAGTACCTAGTGAAATTGATTGCCAATTTATTCAAATTTTGTTAAAGACACTTAAAAAAAATACTCTATTCCACTATCATGTTTAGGAGTGGTCCAATTTATGACATAACTGATATATTTTCTCAATAGAATATACATTTGTTTTCTTTGCAGTTAAATCAGGGATACAATACTTGGCAAAAATGTGATTTATTTATCACTTTAAATATTTGCATGCACTGTACACTGAAGTTAATGCTGGTAATGTACCAATCAGGATTTAAATGTATGTCATTAAATAGAAGATATTTGATATTTACAGATTTTATATTAAGTAACCACCTACTAACATTACACATACTGGTCAGACAGTCTTTGTACCCCAGCATGTATACATGCTGAACGAATTTGATGAAATTATGTAACCTCTCTCTCTCTCTCTCTCTCTCTCTCTCTTCATTGTTCACATAATTGTACCATTCACACACATCCTAAGTCTTCCGCTTATCGCTGTATTTAGAACAACGAGACCTATCATATATACTTGCATGTTAACAAAACCAGATGTAATTTTATAAAGCTAAAATTCCAAACTCCTAAATAAAATCTACTGTGTAAATTTGCATCACTCTATGATGCTTTGTAGACGTCATATTTCCAATTAAAGTCTAGAATTTAAAAAATCCTGTCCCATTGATTTTCTGCGTAAATGAGTTTGCTTTGAATGCAGAGAAAAGGTCCATATTTGCCACTCCGTGCTAACAGTGATACAAACTGTTTGTAGCAGAACTG
The DNA here is from genome assembly GCA_016617855.1 of Megalonaias nervosa. Lineage (NCBI taxonomy): Eukaryota > Metazoa > Mollusca > Bivalvia > Unionida > Unionidae > Megalonaias > Megalonaias nervosa. The sequence continues at coordinate 39,821 of JAECUM010018419.1, read as the reverse complement.
CTGTATCAATGGAAATACAGTTGTCAGTCAAGTCTTTACGGTAACCTAACGTTCATGTTGAAGCTCAGTTCCCTCCCATCAATTGTAAACTCACGAAACATGTAGTTACCAACTATTGTAAATTATTAAAACTGCCTTTTCTATTGCCGAGGTCAACGAGAGAGTCCCATTTGCATTAATTAAATGTTCGGTCGAACACTTTCTTTGCGGACCTTAACATATATAATTTACACATTTCGATTTAGAAAAACAATCAAGCTTTCAGTTATAGGTACTTCACTATGACATGCTTTGCATCCATAAGATTCACATGGTCTTTACTCTGGTCCATTACACAGCTTTATATATAACATGTTTCTTCTCCGTCAAAACATTGGTATCACGACAAAAAAGCCTGTGCTTTCACAACCATCTGGTTGATAAAAGACTGTCTGTTTGATAAAAGGTTGGATGTTTGATGTTCCCCAGGATCATGATGATCATTGCCTTGTTTTATTGCTGTCGAGCTATTTGTATATGAAGAGCAACATCTTCCGAATCATCCTAGCTTGTTTGCATGCTAGCCCGTCATCCCGACGGATTAGGATCCTCAGAATATACCCTTTTTCTTGAGTTTTATGTAAATGTTTGCAACATGTTTGTCTTGGTATCCTTACTGGAAAAAGATGAGCAACAAAACCAAAGAAAAAATAATGTCATTAACTACATTGACCATTTCTGTGCTGGGGAATTAGCATCTATGCATACGAAGCACATAATTAAAACATTTATGATTCATCTAGATGCTATACTGCAACATTTGCCATTTATTTTTGTTGTCACATTCTTACTCTCTACTAAAATTTCAGCCATGCATATGACAAAAGAAATGGTTTTGCCTAGAAACACAAGCGCTAAAAGTCAGCTATATTGCCCAGACCTACTAATAAATTTTTGTGTGTCACCTTCACTACTTCAAAATGAAATTAGTGTTCCTGTCACATATACCATGACATTTATAGTCAATAATTTTTTGCATTAACAAAAAAAAAATAAAAAAAAAAAAATACGTTTTTGCTTCAATATATCTAAATGTCATTCGAAGTAGAACTACCTCTGCTTTGAAGTGCTGAAAGAAGACAAATAAAACTTTTATGCAAATATTTTAATTTTTGTTTGAGTCTGGCACCTTTGCTTTCCACAAGTGAGGTTATATAGTGTTTCTACGACAACATGATGACAATATTGATTAGTGTGATTCATATTTAACAACGAGTTATATTTTTATATCCCTTATCATTGCCGGTCAAGATAACCTTTTTGCCCATTGACCAATCTCCAATACATGGTAGCTTAAATAAGTACAGATAAACTTTTACATTCGACAAGTGAATATGCAAAGTTAAACTATAAGAAAGGCAAAACAACTTTTCAAAAGTTTGTTTATGAATGTAGTCAGATTTTAAAACTCGTTTTTACTGTTTACGACCGATTTCAGCGATCTAGAAGATGTTTAGTCAGCATGTCCTACATTTTCAGTGTACCAAAATTAGTAAAGATACTGTAATAAATTTGGAGTATGCGCATTTATTTATAATTTAAATCTTTACCCGTATCAAAACAATATGACCGAATCATATTTTTCAAAGTTTGATGAAATCTTTATAAAGCTCCTTGGCTCTCAGTGTGATGGGCAGAAGATTTGAATCGTTGGATGCCTAATTCGTACATGACTTGGTGGAAATTTCCAGACATAAAATTGGACCCTTGACCAGATTAGACAGATTTAGAAAGGCCAAATTGAGTATAAAAAAATAAGCTTTATCAAAGTTTTTACTATTGCTTTAGTTTTAATATTCCTCAAAGCAAACGCCTATTGGAATCTTGTTGCCGCACACATTATGGTCAACAAATATTAGTTACTTGACTTGGTCTTAAATAAGGGACCATATTTGACAGAAAACATCCTGGCATGAAGGCCTTGCAAGTTTGTGCAAATGATGCTTATCCAGTATCAAATATGGCTGATGTTACTAAAATCATAAAGCAACCTTTGACCTTCTAAATTATGCAAATTTGCCAATCAGAATTGACCACATTAATTAAAAGAAGTTTTAGAGACCTTTCTTTAACTACTTAAGTTTACTTGGCAGAAAGCTCATGGTTTAGAAACTTTTCAGTTTTCCATAAAAGATGCTGATCAGTTTTTCAATAAAACCTTTAAATGACTTTTCAGAAACTGAAGTTGACTGAATTTCACAGAAAGCATTCTAGTATAAGGTCCTTGAGGTCTGCAGAAATGATACAGATCCATGATCTAATACAGCTGCCATTACTTAAGAAAAATAAAAACCGTTAAATGTTAGAAAGCATCATAGTAACCCAAATTTTTGGTAAACTTCTTGCATTTGGATGCTAGATGTATGCAACAAAAATGTACAGTAAAACCCGCTAGTTCGATTAAAATCGGACATGGAATATTGATATCCGTCTTGAGATGGTCTGATTCATGACGAAAATGTGGGAAGGACCAAACATCATTGATATTTAGTATTGGTCTTTCTGCAGGTGTTTTAATGAGTGGTTTGGCTAATATAGCATCATTTATTTTCATGGGTCTCAATTTTCGTATTTTTTTCGACTTTTTAATTGGCATTTTCATGGTGCTTAAAGTCACTGTTTTGCTTGTCAAAGTTTGCATTATTGTAGGCATTTAATATTTTGTATTAACTGCTACAGATACCCCAAATAAAGAATACCATAGAATAAAACCATGCCAACAACGAACAACAGCTACTTTGATGGTTAAAAGATTACCACCTGTATGAATACAAGTCAAACACCTGTTGGGAACATTCATTTACACTCAAAATCAGAGCAAGCCAATGCAGGCAAGAACACTTAAGATAATTAAAGTACATGTGTGTGGTAGCTTCCTTTACATACTGTCCATAAAGTTGCACTATCAAATTACCTTCTCATAGCCATGGCATTAACATAATGGTTCAGTTTGACTTAGCAAGCATTGTCAACATTTGATGTGTTCAAAATCAATCAAAGTACTTGCTGACTAATGTAAAAAACGATGCAATTATTCCTTTGTTTAAATCTGCCTCATGTACAAACCAAATTCAGCCATTAGAGCAGGGCTACTCAAATACTTTTTGGGGCGGTCCATAATTTTTGAATGGGTTAAGTTCGGGGTCCGAATGTTACGGTCCATTTGTTTCAACTTTAAAGACATTCTTCAACATACAGTCACGTTTTCGTAAGTGTAAGTAAGCACTTACGAAAACGTGTTTCAAGAGTTATTATGTGCTTTAATGTAAATTTAATATATAAATATAATTTTAACTTAAGTTTTACACCTACAACGTGAAATGAAAATGAATAAGATATATATTTAATTTTTTTAAACAAGATAACATAACTTTTTATCATTTTAATATGGCTAGAAGACGAAACATCAAACTCATACTCATTGGTACCTTAGTGAGAGCAATGAAACCGGCTTTTCAGCTTCAGAATGTTTTTGTAATCCGGAGAGTATGAAGTCTGTTCAATTCGTAGCGCCATATGCAGGTGGTCATCTGTGAGAATTTCTGTGCTTTGATTTAATTATGTTCATTGTGGAGAAGGTTGATTCGCATGTGTATGTTGATCCAAACATCGTCAGAACAGCAATAACAAGTTGTCTGGTTTTTGGATACTGAGAGTCACTGACAAACGTGGACTAGAAATCGGTAATATTCATTTCTTGAAACTTCAGTCTTAGGGTGTCTTCAGCCTGAAGGTCTGTAGTTTCAAGCTGAAGGGCTGCCTGTGAGACAGAAAACTTAGCTTCAGCTGTTGCTGTCCAGTCCCCAGCAGCAGGAACTGTAAATGGGCTGGTAACAAACTGGAAAATGCCCTCAAGACCTTTGAATTCCTGAAAACGCTCTTCAAATTCGTGTTGAAGTTGCTGCACAAACGTTGTTGCAGTTCCTAACAGGTGACGTGATGGATTTATACTTTTTGTTGTTGGGAAATGCAGCAATTGATCATTGGCCAAGTCTTCCGCAAATAAACCCAATTTTGCTTCAAAAGGCAAGATGTATGACTGTCTTGTCTCTTCCTTGCAAGCATAGATTTAAATCATTTAAATATCCAGTGATATCAACCAGGAAAGCAACAATTGCCATCTGATTCGAATTACTCAAGAATGACACAAACTGAGCTGCTTTGCTAGACGTTGTTGATTGAAGAAATTCAGTGACTTCATTACGGAGGTTCCAGAATCTTACAATAGCTTTACCCTTACTCAGCCAATGAACATCGTTATGGACAAGAAGATCATTATAATCAGACGAAGTCTCTTCAAGGAACGCTCGAAAAAGGCGATGCTGGAGTGCGGAATTACATCGTATGAAATTAATCATCTTTATCACCATATTCATTACATTTGCAAATTCAGCGTTAAACTTGGAACATAAAACTGACTGATGAATCATATAATGATAAGGTAACAGTTTTGGTTGAATCTCTTTCATACGTGCTGCCAATCCCTTGCTTTTTCCTGTCATGGCAGGAGCTCCATCTGTTGTTAATGACACTAGTTTAGAAACCTGTAGGCCAGTTTCCTCCAAGAATTTGCTCAAACATTGAAAAACATCCTCACCTCTGGACTGTTTAGTTAAAGGAAGCATTGTCAGCAGATCTTCAGAGAAAGCCTTCCCATTGAAATAGCGAACGTAAACACATAATTGTGAAATATCAGTGCCATCTGTAGACTCATCGCATGCCAAAGCAAAAACTTGTGCCCTTTTGAGATCTTGAAGTAGCTGCTGGTACACGTTTTCTGCAAGGTCTTCAACGCGACGGCTTGCGGTGCTGTCAGAAAGAGGGATTCCTGCAATCGCTTCAATAATTTTTTTATCGTCAAATAGCGTCGAAGCCGCCTCTATCATGCACTCTTTCACAACTTCTGCATCAGCGAATGGCTTCTTTCGTCTCCCCAAAGTCCATATTACACGAAGCGAAGCCTCTGATGCTTTTTGCTCAACTGTTGTGGTCTTTTTCATCATCGCCATGCTGCTCTCAAGACTTGCTTTGAGTGCGTTCACTTTATCCAAACGAAGACTCGATCGTGGAGGGTATTTAGAATCAAAATCCGCGTGCTTACTTTCGTAATGTCTTTTAATGTTTCCACTCTTTATCACGGCAACCGTGTTGTGACAAATCAAGCAAATGGGTCGCTCATCGGTCCGTGCCGGCAAGATAAACAAATAGTCCTCTGTCCATGATTCGTGAAAAGTACGATTTTCGCAATCGATTTTTCGTCGCTTGTTTGGATTTGCCATTGTAGAGTTCAAATGAAAACTATAATAAAATTGTTCTTATCCGCAGTGTTACTTAAAAGCTTTCAAAATTCAATCCAACCACGCCACGCTATAAATTCACGAACAATTATTTGCCGGAAGTGCATATGGTCGATAGACAGATTTCCTGTATCACAACGTACAGGCCTTAATACTTAGGCGAGATGCTTCTTTATTGGTTACGGAAAATTTCAGTTTTTGGTTGCGGAAATTTCAGTTTTTATTTCTTTTGCGCGGTCCACAAGGAAAGGCCTGGCGGTCCGGACTGTGGACCGCGGTCCGCCATTTGAGTAGCCCTGCACTAGAGTGTACCTAAAACTTCATCAATCAAGTTAGTTCATGGTGAGTGGATAATTGCAGCTCACTTGAAAATGCGTGAAATATTCAACATTATTTACTGTGGCTTTGAGAATGCTGGACATGTTTAATTCCACAGTTTTTGAAACATTTACCAACAGACATTTGTGTGTACCGGTAGACTTGATTGACATGATGTTGATTGGTTGGTTTTGTCTAAAATCAGAGAAGTATTTGAATACTCTGCAGTAATAAGTGTATATATATATATATATATATATATAGTATATATAGCATATATATATATATATATAGCATATATATATAGATATATATATGTATATATATATATATATATATAAAATTATTACATAGTTCATGCACCTTGTGTTTCGTTGTGCTTCAGGCAATACTTGTTTTTTACAGTCATGTTGTTCATTGGGATTAGGCATGCATGGATAAAATTAACTCATCCTTCAGGAGGATTTAACATTTTCAATAACAGTTTCACTTGAATGAAGATTCAATTTGAATAAGTGTTAAATGTAATTTTCATATACTAGTATCATTTAATTACCATTTCTTTCATTTTCAGTAGCAATTATTTTCAAATGCGTAATGCGTTTTCTCATTTTTGTTGATCCTTATGTTACAACAGGTAGAGTCATGGCAGTGAGTGCAAATTACAGTTACCAGATACCATATTGAGATATGTGTATATTGAAACAATATAAAATGCTTTATAATTCTTTTATCAAAGTTTTAAAAAAAATTTAAAATTGTACATACTAATATTTTATTACCAGATTATAGAGTTGGCACTGATTTATCAAATAGATTTGTCGATCTGTAGGAATGAATCAGATCGGGGGGGGGGGGCTTCTTCATCATAATGTAACTAATTCTTTTGCTTGGTTTTTCAAATTCAGGGTTCAGGACAAAAACAAATTCCATTGAAATTATGTACCCCATAAAAATAAGTGATACTACAGTATTTGAATTTTTTTCTTTCTTTACATGCCAACTGCATTGCCTCTACTGCAGCGCCAGAGGCAGTCTCTCCAGAGGAGGTCAACAAAATGAAGGCAGAGAAGATGAAACCTCAGCTTACACTGGAGTCTTACGAGAGAGACCAATTTACCTCTGAGGTTCAGGAAGTGACAATGACCAAGTGGAGCTAGCACTTTTTTGAAAGATGCACATCTGGAGTAAGGCCAAGCTGAATACTCTATAACCCATATTACACCAATCAATCATACTCCAAAATAATGGGAATTAAAGGTTCTTTGAACAATACCTAAGATATACAAGGTCTTTTTAAATAGCCAGTATAACTAGTTAGGAGACCCGGGGAAATTCTTTTTCTTTAAAATTCTAACCCTATGCAAAATACGAAACTGTAGAGCGCCACCTTTTGCTGTAAAATCCCGGTTGTCACTCTCGGTAAATATGTTGTACTTGTATAGTTGTAAATACGTCACGTATGTCTGTGTGTCATGTGCTCACTTCTGATTGGTTAATAAGAAAAGTCAGAAGAGCACGTTTGATACAGAGGTTGGCTTGGCGGGACAACGTGTTAAACGGCAAAATCAGTTAAAACTCAGACATTTTTTCATTATTTTAGCAGTAACACTTCTAATAACAGTCAGGATGCAGAAGGTTCTGTCAATAGGCACAATGATAGCGAACAAACACTTCATCAGGCTAATCCAGTATCGGATGATGCTAGTGACGATGTCCTTAAAGATGGCGGCGAAGAAACTAAGGGTCCATCTAACACCAAGAAAAACGTATTCTTTCAATTCAGACTGCAAACAAAATCGACTATGGCTCGAAATGAATGAAGAAAAAAATGAGATGCTTTGCAGATGATGTGCAAAAGCTGGCACAAAAATTCTTTCACACTTGGAAATGCTAATTTCAGGACATGAACCCTTGACAGACATGTTGAATTACCAGCTCACAAACAGGCGATTCAGGATTTGAAACTAAGTGAAAATCTTAAAACTACGTGCATGGCATCTATCAGCAAGAAATCTGAATCAATTATTCATGCTATGTCAGTTGCCTATTACTTGGCGAAGAAGAATATTGCTTCTCTAAAATATTGCTCACTATTGGATTTTGTTGACTTTCTGGGTGTTGGTGTTGGCAACATGAGAGTAGGATGAAATGCAACATATTCGTCAAGGGCTTCTGAAGAGGAATTTCAGGTAAGTTCTTTTATTTTATTTACATTTTTTCTATTAAAATTTAGATGGAAAATGTTATATACTAACAAGCAACCAAAACCTGATCAGTTAGGTTCCGATCAGTGCATATCTTGAGGATCCCTGTGTTACTAAAAATAGCACCAAGCATTGTGATCGGCCAATGAAATTGCATCCGGTAGCTCGTCGTCATAACTTCCTGTCAATGTTTAATGGTGGATAACGTTTTTCTTTTTTAATCAATCTGGGTTATTGGTACCTGTTTCTTTTGTCAAGAAATTCTTTCCTGTCTAGACAGGTCACATTTCAGTATCACTGTAACGGGTTTTCGTGTGTTTGAAATGATGTTAGAGTTGCTGTTGTTTGAATAATTTCCTGAGCATGTAAAGAGTTGCTGTCGACATCCTGATACCGTACAGTAGTCAGACAAATCTCAACGTTTGGAACTTATATAATGCTTTAGCAAATAAGTTATTATTATTATTTGCTCTGATGATCATTGCGGCAAATGACATTGACCCTGATCTGTTTATATCACAACTGTGCATATGTAGGGACTCGTCAATGGTCGTCGTATACAGACAGGCATAATCACTTCCTTCATTACTATAATTGAATGACTTTAATTAAGAGAGAGAGAGAGAGAGAGAGAGAGAGAGAGAGAGAGAGAGAGAGAGACTGTAGTGCCATATTATTTTAGCATTTAAACACCTTGATGGGATTTCTTAAAACGCGGACCAAATTATCACAAGGCAACATCCTTAGACACTCCATGGTCTTAGGTTAAGGTTCTTGCAGAATTTACATCAGAATTTGGTCATTTTACTTTGGGGTTTTTTAATATATTTGTTTTACATTTTTCAAATACTTTAATAATAATAATAATAATAATAATAATAATAATAATAATAATAATAATAATAATTATAATAATAATAATAAAATACTTTTATACTTTGATTTATCATCGAGCTTTATTTTTTTCCAGAATTACATAGCAAAGTGATAGAAACTGAGTTAATGCAGAAAGTACGATGTAGTCCATTCATTGGCATCTTAATTAATGAGAGTACATACATTTCAAATACCAAGAAGCTGGTCATTTATGCCAGAATCATTGAACCAACCATGCTTGTTTCTACAACTCATTTTCTTGGTAATGAGTCATTGGAAGGCCAATCACACACTGCTGAAGCTCTTTTCAAAGAAGTTGTCCAGTTCTTGGAAAAGAAGGAGATTCCTCTTGAAAAAGTTGTTGGTTTTTGCAGTGATGGGGCATCAGTGATGACAGATCGCAAAATTGGTGAAGCAACACGGTTCAAGGAGAAAAGCCCTCACTTGATCAGCATTCATTGTATGTCTCATAGATTGAATTTGTGTACCTCTCATGCATCGAAAAACATTCCGTACCTTAAGGAAACCATTGAAGGCACACTTAAAAACTTGTACTATATTTTTAATAAATCTGCCAACAGAACAGCTTAGTTGAAGGAAATGCAGAACGTTCTGGACAGTCCTCAACTGAAAGTCAGAGAGGTGCATGGAATTAGATGGCTGGCTTTTTATGATGCACTATATGCAATTTTTCACGGGGGGGGGGGAGACTCTCGTGAATATTTCCAAAAAGAATAACAAGACAAAAGAGTGTCAAGAGTTGTTGAATAAACTCATAGACTACAGAGTTGTGGCATGCATGAATATTATGATGGATATCATATTTCACTTAGCACAGCTAAATATGCTTTTACAGAAATCTGACTTGGATATAGCAGCTGTGTCACCTGCACTTGATATTTTGAATTCTACCTTACAGAAAGCAGACACAGGAAAATCCTATCACCAAACCTGTATGTGTGAAAAATTGAAATCATCTAAGGATGGAGACAAAACTAAAATCACTTACAATGGTGTTGAACTCAAGTTACACAGGAGCACATTGAAAAAGTTTCAGATGATGTGTCTAACCTTCGACACAAGTTTGTTGCAAATTTGCAGGTGGAGATGGCTGCAAGATTTTCAAAGAGCAGCACACAGGTGGCAACAGCATTTGAGGTTCCTGGTCTACGTAACCTCACGCTCCAATCTTCTGAAGAACAAAAAAATGTATAGTTATGACAAGATAAAAATTCTCTGTGATCATTTTGGTCAGGAGAAGAAATCAAAAGAAGCTATCATTCCCCGGTTGTGTCACCCAAAACATGTTTTGACAGAGTGGTCTCTTGCTAAGACTATCACTAAAAGAGAAATGTACCCTAGAGACAAAATGTGCGGACTCTAGCAGATTGTACATCAACATCATGCGGACACATTTCCAAATCTTCTTCAACTAGCATCAGTGGCCATGGTTATGTCATACCTAACAGCTGACTGTGAGAGAGGAGCAATCAAAATCGAAGCAAAACTGCAGGAAGAAGCCGTCTAGAAGAAAGGGTTCTCAACAGACTCATGATGATGTCAATTGAAAGACCTCCTCTGAGAGACTTCTACTTTAACAAGGCATTGGTAGAGTGGAAGATGAGGAAGGACAGGAGGTTATTTAGGAAATAGTGATCATATTTGCAGAATAATGCAGTCACAATTACAGTCAGTGTGGATGCAGATGTATAAATGTTTCAATTAAGAGTTAACTGTTATAGAAACTGTATATATACTTTCCCTAAGCGTTACGAGGTTAGTGTTAGGACTGGTCGGCCTGATATCAGGATAATGTGACTGGGTGGGACATCATGCTACACATCTGCGGCATGATATCCCAGTGCTAGACATCACTATAAACTGCCACACTGCAGACATCGTAGTGATATTGCGGAAAAATTGTTAAAGCTACGTTAAAAATCCAAATCACACACACACACACATTCAGTTTGAGCTTTGGACTTTTTCTTAAAAATTATATTTTCTCATCCATGAAAGGAAAATATTTGCTCTTCTGATCTTTCTTAGTATGAATTTGTAACCAATCAGAATTGAGCATGTGACACGCAGGAAGTACATGACAACAGAATTTTAAGATTGGCTAGAGGAGTGACACTAGTTGCAGTCTATGGTTTGATTCTTTAATGGTTAATGTGTAGATAGAACATTTGTTATTAGAAAACATAAGACTTTGATTTCAATTTTAAGTGTTACACTAGAAGACATGATATGCATTTAATGCACTTATTATACATGCTATTGCTCTTTTTGAATACAATGAGGTATTTTTACACCGTACTGGAAGGCCCCCCTTATGGCTACGTTGGCCCCCCCCCCTTCTTTTCAGATTCAGTGGGGGCAAGTACCACATTTATCAAATCCTAGATGGAACACTGTGGGTACCATGAAAAAGTTTTTACTTCAGTATGCAGCCGTATTCCTGAATGTACTGTCATGCGTACAATTATATCAAGGACCAGTAATTTTCTGGGGCAGGGGCCTAACTCTTTTGGGTTCAATTTCCATCTGTCAGAAAAATTATCTTGCTCTGATTTATAACAAAATGACAGCATAATATAACCAGGATATTATCTGGAAAAATATGAATTGAGAAAACAGAAAAGAACATATTTGAACTCAATAGAAAATCGCAGCTCCGCCCCCAACCACCCACCAGTTAAATGGCCATTACCTTATAGTAGATGTATTTGATGTGTATGTTAATTGTTGTATAAGTTGTAATGTAAAAACTGTATTAAAGTGGGATGATTAAGTTTACGCTATAGCAGATACTGTGAAAGACATCATGCTGACATTAGAGAGACTGTTGATAAAAATTCAAAGTGTTGAAACTGAAGCTACCAATTTACTAGCTACACTTTTGATACAATTGACATGGAAACTTTGACTGGGATGCCAACGCTTGAGCATGATATTTATCAGATTGGGCCAATTAACATAAAGCACTCTTACTAAAAAAAATGAGAAAATATTTAATAGACTTAGGACATTGTGTTAAATTCAGACAGAAAACAAATGTGCCAATAAAAATCATAGGATGATTCGCAGTCTTGCAAAGGAATAAATTAATTTAAAACATTCATATGTGCTAGTGAATCACTAAAACAAGGTTAATATTATTAACGTCCTAGCAAGATTCCTCAGGAATTTTCCATTCTGAAATAAACTACTGACATATCTGTACAGTGAAAAGTAGTGTGGTATGTTTAAAGAAAAATAATGTGGTAAACTGGCATACCATTACTACCATTCACCTTTGTGTGTGTGTGTGTGTGTGTGTGTGTGTGTGTGGAGAGAGAGAGAGAGAGAGAGAGAGAGAGAGAGAGAGAGAGAGAGAGAGAGAGATTTACAGATGTGCACAATGAAAACATACCCAAGACAAGTTGTAAGATATAAATTCAAATGAAGACCTTCATCTCAGTTGGCAAACAATTCCTCCTTGATTATATTTTCATAAAAGAATAGTTTGTAGGACTCTTAAAACTGGCATTGAAATCTAGACATGATTTACTTTTCAAACAATCCAGTTATTTTGAACAATTTCTTCCATAAAAGTTGTTATCTTTTGGTCTCGGAAGAATGGATGATAAAATGATTTCTGTGTCGTAAGCAATTTCCTTGATGTAGCTATAGAGTTGGCAAATTCTGAATAAACTTCAACTGTTTTTTTTATTTTCTGTATTATATGTTGCAACATTGAATACAACGAACTCAAACTGTTTTATACTCTCCTCGTCTGACTGCATAACATTTGTTAAACTGCTAATTCTGGCCACAGGAAAAGGCTGAACTTTAAAACCCTTGATATTGGTTACATATTTGGCAATTGAATCATAACTCTTTTCTTCTCCATTCTTCTTCAGTGCCCACAATTCATCACCCTCATCTTCTTCTGTTATGTCCATGAAGGAAGCTCAAACTGACCTGTCTCATTCCCCAGTAATCCAGCTCAACTTGACATCAGACAATGGTTTGTTTTGACATGGAACTAAAATTTGTGTTTTCTGCCATCTCCAACACAGAATATGATTTTGTAGAGTATTTGATTAACACGATGCCACATACAGCTCCTTCTTTCAAATCACTGGACAAGTCATTGAAATCGGTCACTTCATGCACTGACTTTAAATTTGTACAGGTCCCTGATAGCAGAGAAAATTTTATCTTTGTGCTGTAAATTTTCTGAATCCCATGAATCAACATGTAGTCACAGCGAATCTGCTATAAAGTGTGTAAAATGACTGATTCACTTGAAAAGCAAAACGCAGCTAATTTCAAAACTCCAAACAGTTACCACAAACAAGAATTATAAAAAATAAAAGCATCAACATTTTCAAATTGACTCAGTAAACTTTAATTTTTGACTAAACTTTTTGAACTGAGCTAAGTGCATGCAGGTATAATCTTACATAGTAATTTAATAGTTCTAACCAGTCAAAATACAGGGTAATATTTGCTGTCAATAGATTTCACCGTTATTGCGTATATCACAACTGATGAACAAAACTAATATATAATTTGATTGGCACACAAATGATACATATTTGCGTTCTTGACTGTTGGCACTTAATAATGTATTTTGATATCCAACAGTTTCCAGTTTTTCAGCATTATGTTAATTATACCTTAAATGAATTGGATTTCCAACATTATGTTAATTATACCTTAAATGAATTGGATTTCCAACATAATGTTAATTATGCCTTAAATGAATTGGATTTCCAGCATTATGTTAATTATGCCTTAAATGAATTGGATTTCCAACATTATGTTAATTATACCTTAAATGAATTGGATTTCCAGCATTATGTTAATTATACCTTATATGAATTGGATTTCCAGCATTATGTTAATTATACCTTAAATGAATTGGATTTCCAGCATTATGTTAATTATACCTTAAATGAATTGGATTTCCAGCATTATGTTAATTATACCTTAAACGAATTGTATTTCCAACATTATGTTAATTATACCTTAAATGAATTGGATTTCCAGCATTCTGTTAATTATACCTTAAATGAATTGGGTTTCCAGCATTATGTTAATTATACCTTAAATGAATTGGATTTCCAGCATCCACATCTTCGTTTGGAGGAACTTAGGCCCTGAATTACCGTTTTCATTTCCCTACACAAGTCTTCTGTTTCTGTTGTTGTTATTGAGCGTGCATGTATCATTAATAGCTATAGTAAGAGATCCTGAAATGGGTGATTGTACAAAATATGCATTTAGTTTGCATTATTGTCATAAAGTAGCCGTAGACAGTAATTTCATATCTCTCTCTCTGTTTTGTTCTTTTTTGTTTTCCAGTCCACCTCTGACGAAAACTGGCTGGCTTGTTGAAAATAGGCCAGTCTTGAAATACTTAGACTCTTGAGACAAGAGTGCTGAAAATGATATCTCATGTTAATCTTGCTGAAGAATTTCCTGAAAGCCCACAAAGCACAACATAGACTTTTTATGAAGGACAAGAAAAACAAATTTAAATGGGATTCAAGGTTTTCATGTCTCAACGAAAGCTCAGACTATAATGGCAAGCTTGTGAATTATGTAACAATTTTTAAAAACAACACTTTTCTATTAAATTAGACAAATAAACCTATTATATTTTTTCATGTGGATGAGTTTTTAAAATATATTAATTTACTTGTTGACACTGTTTGATTTCAATGAAATAACTGTAATTGGTCAACAAAAAACATTTTTCTTACTTGTATAATATATAATTTGGTTGAAATGAAGTGAAGAGAAACTTGTTGGTTTTAAATTTGTTTAGATTTGTTTCTCCATAGTGATGTAGATTTAGATGGCAATTTTTCTCTTAAGGTTTCACTTCCAAATTTTATTTTGCACATTTGGAGTTTAGTATCAACTAAAGTTCACTAATTTCTGTTATGATGATAATTTGCTTTCTCAGTATATTTACAGGTATATCAGCCTCTTTAGCAAATGGAATGATTGTTTCGAAGGCTCCATTCTGAAAGGAATGTAACATTTTACTTACTTCCTCAGTTTAAAAAGTGTTTAGATAAAGGTATCATCTGTAGAAATAGAGCATAAAAATATTTATGCATTCTTTAAAGAAAGAAATTTTGATCTTACCATGCAGAGTGAAAAAGGAATAAGGACATATATAAAAAAAATTCTGACTTATTTCAAGTTAACTAAAGTTATTGAGATGTCCAGTTTTTAAAAATAAGAATAGAGCTCAAAATTTATTTTTTATATATCTGAAGGACACTGGGTTTGCACAAGAAAACCTCCCAAGACAAAAGCGTCATTAAATTGAAATCTCCTTGTAACAAAATCAAATTTTTCGTCCCAAATATTTTCTTTAAATTTCATCTAATTATCACTCTATAAACTGAAATCTTTCTGTTCTGAAAACCAAACATAATGTACAGTCCCAAAGTCAGTTTAACACTAAAATGACTCTCATAAAAGTATGTGGCCAGCCAATAGTCTTTATACAGCCTAAAGTCGTGCGATGCGAAATAAAACCCAATACTGTTGAAAGAAATAAAAATTCAGTGAAAAATGCTTAATATTGCATATACAGTACACAGTCTTACAAGATAGGTCCAGTTGCAAACAATATAAACCCTGATGTGCCAGCACATAATGAACTGGAAGAGTAAGGGTCTACGTCGTTGGTTACTACAAACTGTCTACATAGATCCAGAGTTGCGGGTACAGTATGCAGCTGACATGTGGGTCTATATGGTACTCTTTCCTGGACACTGATGTTTTGTTCAGATGTTTAAACATCAACTTGTGTATAACCACACACCTGATCACTTTCATTTCTTAGCTGAAAACAAACTTTCAGAACTAGAAAAAATCTCTCAATCAGCATTTTTTATTTGAGTACAAATTATTTCAGTTTTTAGACGTTTCACTGTACTGTTTTCAAAATATATCTGCAAGTAGTATTTCCAAATATCATAAGCTTCAGTGTAAATGATGTTTACAGTGTAACTGATTTTAAAGGATGTTTACATCGTAGAATATTATGTTCATCTTTGTTTCTGTCTCTAAGTGTGTGTGTGTGTGTGTGTGTGTGTGTGTGTGTGTGTGTGTGTGTGTGTGTGTGACTTTGAATGGAAGGGTGAAGATGGAAGTGATCTGCATAACATGAAATGTTGGATTAAGACAACGTTAAATCGTTAAAAAAGAAATCATCAAATACATCATCCATGAGTTATCTGCAGCTTCAGTCTTTTCATTTGCCCTTCCCACAACCACCACACTAGGTGAACAGGTAACAAAGTTTGTTATATGAATGTTACTACTGTAGTAATAATCAGATGCTAGTAAAATCTTGATAGTAGTATCAGATGCTAGTAAAATCTTGATAGTAGTATCAGATGCTAGTAAAATCTTGATAGTAGTAATCAGATGCTAGTAAAATCTTGATAGTAGTAATCAGATGCTAGTAAAATCTTGATAGTAGTAATCAGATGCTAGTAAAATCTTGATAGTAGTAATCAGATGCTAGTAAAATCTTGATAGTAGTAATCAGATGCTAGTAAAATCTTGATAGTAGTAATCAGATGCTAGTAAAATCTTGATAGTAATAATCAGATGCTAGTAAAATCTTGATAGTAATAATCAGATGCTAGTAAAATCTTGATAGTAGTAATCAGATGCTAGTAAAATCTTGACCATCTTGCTTATCAAGCCCAACAGAATTAAGATTGAGAGACAGACAGACAAACGTATATGCATAAAATTGTAGCTTTATGTAAAAACATGTTAGCCAAGTTACATAACAACCACTCTCATAAACCGAAATCCAAATAAGAAATTATTTTATAAAAGGACTATATCCCGTCAGTTAATTAACAATGCTTTCTCACCTCCACTTTTCATGTAATGCATAGGCGAATATTGATACCAGTTTGCAATAAAAAAATTGATATTGGTCATGATATGAGTGCAATTGCAAGGATACTATGATTGTAATTGCAAGGATACTGCGAGTGTAATTACAATGATGTGAGTGTAATTGCAAGGACCCTATGAGTATAATTACAAGGATACTACAAGTAATTGAAATAATGCTATGCGTTTAATTGCAAAGATAATGTGCAATTGCAAGGACCCGGTGAATGTAATTACAATGATAATATGAGTGCAATTGCAAAGATACTACAATTTTATTTGCAATGATGCTACGAGTGTAATTGTAATGATACTTTTGGTGTAATTGCAGGGATACTATTAGTGTAATTGCATGGATAATATTAGTGTGATTGCACGGATAATATTAGTGTAATTGCATGGATGCTTTGAGTGGATGTGCATGGATACTATAGTGGAACTGCAAGGATACTATAAGCAAAATTGCAATGATGCTACGAGTGGAATTACAAGGATATTATTGCTGTAATTGCAAGGATACTATTAGTGTCATTTCAAAGATACTGTTGGTGTAATTTCAAGGATACTATTAGTGCAATTGCATGGATACTATTGGTATAATTGCAAGGATACTATTAGTGTAATTGCATGGATACTATTAGTGGAATTGTAAGGACACTGTTGGTGTAATTGCATGGATACTATTAGTGTAATTGTAAGGATATTATTTGTGTAATTGCAGATATACTATTAGTGTAATTGCATGGATACTATTGGTATAATTGTAAGGATACTATTGATGTAATTGCATTGATACTATTAGCTTAATTGGAAGGATACTATTAGTGTAATTGCATGGATACTCTTAGTGTAATTGTAAGGATACAATTGGTGTAATTGCATGGATACTATTAGTGCAATTGCAAGGATACTATTAGTGTAATTGCATGGATGTTATTAGTGTAATTGCTTGGATACTATTAGCATAATTGCATGGATACTTTGAGTGGATTTGCATGGAAACTATGAGTGGAATTGCAAGGATACTTGCACATACAGGAGAGCAAATAGATATAATAACTACATACAATGTTACAAAGTGTGCACACTTTCCAAAGCAATAAACATGCTTTCATTTATTGCATCTTTCCTGCCTTTTTTAAATAATATTCGAATGCCTCCAAAATATTAGATACTTTCGAAATGAGTATGTAACAAGTTGAAATATGGCATGCAGCTCATATCAAGTTGTTGCAATCAAGAAACAGAAAATACCAGTTCATAAAATTCCTGAACTTGGAAGGGAAAAGAAGCTTTCTGGCAAATAAGGAAAGGTCTAGTGTATTTCTAAGTAAGCTGGGTCAGGCGAAATTTGCATGTGATATATCAGATCTGCTGACACTGGCCTAGATTCAAGGACTGGATGACAGTGTCTCGTGTTTGAAGTAACTTTGGCATCCAAGAATCCTAAAAAAGAATTATAAAAAAAAAATTGCAGGGTCTCTCTTGACCTTTACTGACAAATTCTTAATAAAACATGGGCTTGCATTTTTGAAAAACAGAATCCATGACTTTCAAAGTGGAGGTAGCCTTTTTCATTGTTTTGTTTATCTTTATGTTGCAAAGAAGAATTAACCTAAAATGGAATGGTGTTGCTTTATTGCTACATATGCGTATCTTCCAGACATCAGAAGTATAAGTACATGAGCAATCACACAAAAATACAAACCCGCCTGTATGTTTGTATATATATATATATATATATATATATATATATATAGAGAGAGAGAGAGAGAGAGAGAGAGAGAGAGAGAGAGAGAGAGAGAGAGAGAGAGAGAGAGAGAGAGAGAGAGAGAGAGAGAGAGAGAGAGTAAAAAATGCTATTAAAGTATACAAGCTATTAGAAGTATGCGGTAATTACTGGTATGCAGTTTTCCACTGTATTTTATTTTTCCTTGTACGTATCACGGTACGTTTCCACTGTACCGGTACGTTGGTTGTTTCTTTTAGTAAGGAATGTACAGATGTTCTCGAGAAATCTTGGTACCATTTAATTGATATTAACATTGTGTTTTCATTATTCATGACAACATATTTCAGAAAATTATCTTGCTTTTTACAAAATAGTTGTATCTGTCAGAAGTTAACGGTGAATACTACAAATATAATTTTATTACATACCCATTTAATCTTGCATGGCTGACCTGCGTTGAACATCCGTATCGCACACCTAAAATTTCGATATTTCACACCCAGCTTGGAACTACGTTTACAGCTTGAAATATTAAATAATAGTCCACTTACAAAATATCCTGAATGATTTATTACAATACATTTTAAATTATTAAAAGATTGCAACACACGTTGGTAATGTTAATTAATGAGAGAGAGAGAGAGAGAGAGAGAGAGAGAGAGAGAGAGAGAGAGAGTACTTTGCAACTGAAATCTTGTATTGAATTTTTTAAATATCTAGACAAAATTAGACTCGGAGTCAAGATTCAAGGCATTGATAGAAATGCTCCACGTTTGCAGGAAACCTTACCCCATGTTGTAAATTCCCAAGAGAATTTCCACAATGTAAATCATCTAAAATACCAAATTTAGCTAAAATGCATTTCGGCTTCACAGTTTCTAAGGAATTATATTTTTGAGGAGCCAGTTAAGTGGAGGGACTTAATTTTTTTAAAAATTACCGAGGAGTCGAATTTTTTTAGTAAAGCAGAGGATAAAACGGTCAAACATTTGCAGCTGAGGTAAACGTACATAAAGAGCAGCAACTGTTTTGACTGTGACGCAGATTTAGAAGAATTATATCTTATTGCTTTCTTATTTTAATTCTTAAAGAACAAAAAAATTGAATGAGGTTCTTCTATTTCTGTTGTTTTTCTTACATCCAAGTTTCTAAAGATTAGGGTTTCTGGGTTTGCTTTCTCCCTTATTTAAGTTTCTAATCCTCAGTGACCTTTGCCTTTAAGATCGTTTTAAAGTTGTCTTTATTTATCCTTTCCACAATTTTAATTTTGTTTTTGCAGGTAGTTCTCTTTTATTTTTCTTTGATTTGTCTTGGGTGGCTTCTATGGATAAACTTTTTAAAGTTTTTATTGATCGCATTTTGTTTTATTGTATCATGCGTGCATATGATTTCTAATCCCCCCTCTGTCTCTCTTCTGTATTTACCTGTTTCTGTTTCATACACACACACACTGTTCGAGTAATCTGAATGGTCTGATCTAATTAGAATCTGCATCTGCGTAATTGATATTCTTTTCTTCTTCTGTATGTGAATTGCATTTCTAGTTCATTTCTTCGGTTTCGATATTTTCATTGTAGCGGCGATATGTTCTTTCCGTGTTACCTTGTCAATATTTCACCCTTCTGTATTGTTTTTGTTTCGTGTGGGGTGTTTTTTTAATGCTTATCACTTCTTTTCTATCTCTTTGGGGCCGTGCCAGTGTTTTCGGCGGTGTTTGGTAGTTGTTTTCTCTCTCCAATTGTACTTTTTGTTCCATTTGGGTTTATTTTATTTGAGCTTGTACTAGGTATTTTTTCTGAGGTGTTAAGCAATTCTTTTCCATTTACATTTGAGTTGTTTTTATTTGGGGTGTGCTAGGTGTTTTTCTGTTGTGCTAGTTGTTTTCTCTCTTCAGTCGTACGTTTGATTTGTCTTCTCCATTTGTGTTGTTTTCATTGGGGCCATGCAAGGTGTTTTTCTACGGTGTTTGACCGTTCTTTTCTCTCTCCATTTTCTGTTATTTCTGTTTGGGGCAATGTTAGGTGTTCTTCTGCGATGGTAGCCAGTTATTTTCGCTCCGATTGTATTTTTGTTCTCTATCTTGTTTCTTTTGAGGACTTTCTTGTTTTGTATCATGCTCTTATGCATTTCCATGTTCTCCTCTTTGTGCTCTGGCTTGTTTTCGCCTGGAATATTTTCTTCTTTTGATGAACTATTTTTTTTCTGCTTGTTCATTTTTGCTACGTCCTGTTGTAGTAGTTTCATTTCTTAGAGTGCACTCTCTTGGTTCATGTCCTTTTTCTTCTTGCATTTGTGACATTTATAGTCATATATGTACCAGGATTTCACGAGGAAACCATGTATATAGAAGAATGTTGTCTCTCTGAATACTCTTCTTTCCTTGTGCAGGATCATTATCCCGGTCTACATTGTAGGGTAGATTTTATAGCTTTGCGTTTGGGATTCCTTGTTTTCCAAGTTACATTTCTGTTGAAATCTCTCTTCTGTCTTCCAGAGAGATTTATTTAAGAATTCCGGTTAGATAGATTTCCACATATTTCACAGATATAGCTCTTATATTCAATGTCAGGTGGGTCTATCACCTGGGCTGTTTATCCCCTTTATTTCTGCGGTTCTCTCAGTCTGTAGTTGATTTTCTCCCGAAGAGCGCAATATTATAATAAACAGAGTTCAGAAATGGGCAGAAGGAAACGGGTTCAAAATTTTACAAAATAAACTATTTACATCTACTTCCTTCGGCCGATTACATTGAATTAATGATGATCTCAAACTCAATCTTGACGGTTTAATTTTATTTTACCGTAAACTAGCTTACCTTGTATATTCTAATGGTGCAAAATGTTGTATAGATAATTTCGCAGTATATTCTGTCGTTGTCAGCGTGATACGTGACCATTAAGTTTGACGTATGAGCTAGACTCGCAATAAATTGCTAACTGCGAAGGATGGGATCTGCTCTGTTTATGGTATGAATTGAATTTTAAGTATAGCCCTATGTTAGTGTAAGATCAATAGCGGAAATGACAGCTGAGACAAATCAAAGCAAAAATTTTAGGAAATTTTGGGCCATTTGAAACAGATGTCACATTATGATATTTTCCAGAATAGTTACCAATAAAGGCGAAATAGAGAGGATTATTCTGAGTTCGATGGGAGCGTTAAAAAGTTTTTGCGGTTAGAGAAACTATACTGATTGGCTAATCTAAACGATGGGTTGTGTGTGTTCCCAGACGGAAATCAAGGTTTAAAAAAATTGCCTTCGCGAAATTAATCAATCAAAGTTTCTGTGGCAAGCCAGAATTTAGCTCCGGGAAATAATAAGTATTTCTAGTTAGATTGTCCAAGGGATGTGTGTCGGAAAGTTTTTTTTTTGTTATTTGTTGCGTTGTTAACAACTGTCACATATTCCACTATCGTTCAGTATTTACGTGATATTGACAAAAGACTGACCATAATATAATTTCTGGTACTGTAAGAATTTCGCTTTCATGAACTCTTGTTGGAATTGGCAGACTTGATGTAAGTTAAACACGCTAATAGTGTCGTGTCTTCTGTTTCGCAAAGAAACTGAGAGGAATACAAGATTTGACTTACTCGCGTCCCCAACGATATAGTAATGTCATCCCGCCGCTGGCACCCCATTGTCCGCGTTGCCGTAAGCCGACACTATTTTGTCTTGTCGTTGCATAAGAGAGATATATACTGAACATTGTCTAAACAGTGAATCGTGCACTGCATTCTTTTGCTGGCAAAGCCCGGCCAGAAGAGCCTTATTGTTATAAGGAGGTCTGAAAAAGCAGGCTTCGTTACGGTGTACGTCGAACTAATAGTTACAACAGCTGTGCCAATCGTTAGGAATACTAACAGAATAAGACATTTAACAGTCAGCTTATATGATTTGATGTCATTCATGCTTCCGTTTCAAAACAAAAAAGTACTACCAAAGTCAAATAAACACAGGCAGAGAGGTTCAGAATCTGACACTTAAAGTTTGCTCCGTTCCTACAGTAGGAGAGAAAAAGGAGGTTTCTGGCGCAAAGACCCTAAAATCATTACCAACAAGTTCGGAAATCGACTAGTTGCCAACAATAGTCTGATAACTATCTTTTATGACAAAATATACGATAAAGTCGACATCCACATAATCAACTTTGAGAACTATTTTATATGACAAAATTACGAAAGACCGAACTTGTTGGTAATGATTTAGGGTCTCCGATCCAGAAGCACTCTTTTTTCCTCTTACACTGAAAAATATTTTTGTCGTATTATTTTATAAAGTTTAGATAAAATTTTATTTGTCGGATTATTTTATTTAGATAAAATTTTATTTATGAAGTTTAGATAATCTTATCACCTATTATCAGCGTTTCAACTGTTGATTTCAGAAATATTTTCTCATCACGATGGTAAAGAGAGAACTTTACCGCTCACACAACGACGAGACTCAAATAAATCTTTCATTTCTAGTTTATTAAGAGGATATTTCTGTCGATAGAAAATACTTTTGACCGATCAAGATCAATAGTAAGTTTAGTGTACTTTTGTTGACTGATTGAATCGTGAAAGTTATTAAATTCTGATGCCAATTCATGGCTTAATTTTTCAAGATAATTAAAATACTCGCTGTTGCCGGATCTGATAAGTGAAAGTTTTAGCTTTCCCTGAGAAACTCCGTTTCCGCTGAAAAACATATCCCCGATGTTTCATTATTGATTTCAAATGTCAACTGTTTACCGTTGATCATTAGATTTTTAATCTTACTATTATTGCTGTTTGCCACTGTCATATTTTCAAACATTACTTTTAAAGTTCGCACAAAATTTCATTCCTAGTCGGAGAATATAATATCGAGTATAGATTTGTCATAGATTTATCGTCAACGACTTCGTCAGATGAAAAGATAATATCAAGTACAGATTTATCATCACAATGATATCCAAGCGCAAACGTATCTATTCCATTTTCGCAATAACGTTTGTCATCAAAATAACTTAATCCACGTTTGATAATAACATATGTTTCAAGTTTATGATGATTTGTTCCAATAGTCATTGCTCTTATAAAACTAACACCTCCATCACGTGAATATTTAAAAGCGTCAAACCCAATAAATTTTTTAACAAAATCGCGAGGTAAACCTTTTGCTTTTTTATTATTTTATTATTGTCCTGCAACACGGCGTACATTTTGCTGCACAATATAATAAAGTATTTGATAATGTGCGAATTTATTTCATCCTTAAATTTACCAATAACCTTTTTATTTGTATCATCATGAAATTTACTATCGCGAGGATAATCGGAAAGATCAAACTTATGTCGGTTATCAAAGATAGCCTGATATACATCCTCACACTCTATTTCATACACAAGAGAGTCAGTATCAGTAAACAATAATCTACTTAACGGCCACTGCTTCTTAAAAAAATTATCATGAGAATCGTACATGAATCACTTCGACAAATCAAGTACAGAAGTTCCAACATAGATCGGCTTTTTTAGTTTTAGATTTGTTTTTCTTCTTTGTATTGCGACAATGTTCTCATTAAAATATTTCATGCTGACAAAATCATCATCTGATACAAGTTTGTTTCGGCGGTCGATATCATTAACCAGCTCGATGTTTACTCGCTTTCTAATATTTTCAATTGTCTTACCAAAGACGGAGTTGTTCATAAGCTTAAAGAAGTCTTTTCAAAATCACTTTTAGCTACAGCTCTCCTTGAGGTGTTTGAACTAATATAACCTCTTATCCACGGTGACCGATTGAATTTTAACACACTATGAACTTTCCTCAACACAAGACCAGCATCTACTGCTTGTTTTAAAACTTTGCAATGCAAAATATAATTTCGCTTATCAAGTAAATTTGGGATTAGATTTTTTTACCATAGAATTTTGTTTCGGTGATGATATTGCTTGTTGTTCCTCAGATAACAAACTATAATCGATTATCATTGATTCTGCACAGAAAGGATAATCATTGTGTAAATCATGCAATGAAATAGGATAGTCAAGATCAACTTCAACGAAATACGAAACATCGTCAGGTATTTTATTTTTCTGTTTCCGCCAGAAATTGGTCAGGTGTCATCCAACGAAATCCACCAAACGGCATTGGTTCTGACATTGCATAATCATACAAATTAGTCTAGATAAATGATGATTTGTTAGGATCATAATTTAAAATGTATTTATTGTTTGCTTCCGAAACTTTTATTATTATTACGTTAATACCGCCACGGACACCTTTTTCGATAAAATTCAACATATCAAGGTCTGTCAGTAATTCTAACTCTACGTTACTAAACTTTAGCAGAGTATCCCACGATAATCCAGGAGCAGAGTAATACCAGCAAGGATCTAGTCCATAATTGTTATAGCTCACTTTTCGAAAGCTTTCAAATACATCCGCCAGCAATAATACATCCGTTTTCAAATACAAAGCATGATAATCGCCAAGTGTCTTGCAATTAAATTCTTTCCAAATATCTTGCGCATATTTATACTCCTCATCAGTTATATTTTCGTTTTATAGCTGCAAAAAAAATTTATCTTTGTAAGGTAAAGACGTTTCATCATATTTACTGCAATCGTCGAGATACTCGTATGGAAATACTCCTTTTTTGTTAACAAACTTGCTTTGGCGCCGAAACACTCTTGTAGATTATAAAACTCGCTACAGCCTTTCACCAGCTCATCTACCGATGCTGCCATAAACTGTAGGTTGTCGATAAAACACAGCTTACCTAAAGCAACTGACATATTCTTTTAAAATTATTTGGATTACACTTGATTATGTTATCGAGCTTTAAACGAGACGTTATTTCAGGATCACCAAAAGCTTCTACGATAATATGACTGTCATATCCTCTGAAATTGTGAAAAACAACTGGAATAAAATCTGGAGCATGAAACTTTAGATTACACTTACCGTGAGCCTCTCCACGATATTGCCCGGTCAAATTACAATGATCACGTACTTTTTTATTACCACCCGGTCAAATGACAATGATCACGTACTTTTTTATTTCCAGGCGCTGGTGATACACGTTTGGTGCCAAAGGCTTTTTCACATTTATGACAAAACTTTGCTTGTTCATGATCAAATTCCTGCTGGACCGTTAATTTTACCATTGGAAAGATTCTTCTTAAACGTTTAAATATATCATCAACTTCGCCAATCAACTGCCCGAGAAGCCAAACAGCTGGATCTTTACCGCGATATATTTTAATCGGTTTGGATAAACTAGGATCAATACAACAAACTATCTTATACACGAATCCGCATGGAACATGATTTTGAGTTTTTCTTGCGCTCGATTGGCTAGGATTACTTTCTGCGCCGACCACAGGCTGAAGTAAACACTCGAAGTCGGCGTAAATAACGAAAGGAATTTTTAGTTTATGTTTATGATTGATAAACCGAAGAATGTTTTCATCCTCGCCTGGTATTGTTATTCATTGTACATCAGTACAGTACTGTAGATGCTTTTGTAGTTTTTCATTGTCTGTACAACCGCGTAAACAACGATAGGAAGTACTTTTTATTTTTCTTGTTTACTGTACTGTCTACCAACAAGTCCGCTGAAGTTTTTGATCCATACATAATGATTTTTATAAAACAGTAGGTTTATTGTCGATTGCGAGGTTGTTTCAGAAATATATCTTGGATAGACATTTTCATGCTTGTCAAGACCAAATACGTTAACAGAAATATTATTCTGCTTTTCAAACTTTGGTATTTGATTTTCTGCAACTGGAAAGTCAATACCAGTAAAATTTAATTTTGATACATGAGCAAAATACTTTTCAACACGATCAGCTTTTTTTTCTGCTGGAAACATCGCTGAATGAACAGCCCACTGAAAGCACCTCTGATCGAGGTTTTTGACGTTAATACAACATTTTTTATTTTTTATTTTCTGCTGCAGGCCAATATATAAACTACCGCGTAATACGTTATATTTCATTGTGTGAAATAAAATTTCAGCAATCATCTCAAACTTCCAACCAGAACCTGATTCGATGAAATCAGCTATCTTTTCCAAATTTCCTGGTGTATTTTATCGGCTAGTGATGAAAGATTAGTTCCAAGCAAAACACGCTTGGATTTTACGTTAATAAAAGGACCTGCAATTTCCTCGTCAGTCGACTCTTCTGTCACACGTAATTTAGAAAATATAACGTGATACTGAACCAGGATTTTCAAACCCTTATGTTTTTCAAGTTCACGTTTTATAGTTGGTTTAACAAATGAAAATGATTTATAGATGTAAAATTTACCAGAACGATTTGTTTTTCAAATCGATAGCTGTTATCAAATCCTGCGAAGGCAGTAGCTACTATTTTTATAGGTTCTCCTATAAGGCTCTCTTTTGCTATATCACGTAACTTCAGCATTGTTATATACTGTGCTATCAAATGTCTAATTGAATGTTCAACAGGTATTCTATTTATGGCGCACCGCACTATACACATGTATCAGGGCTAAGCAAAATACGTACAATTAGAGATTAGAATTTACCTATTGTATAATGACAAGCGCAATGGAGCAAGAGTATTATTATATTCTCCCTAAATACAACTTGTATGCGGGAAATATGTTAGGGTCGGTGATACACGTCAAATACGGACAACCCTTTGGTAAAGTAACACCAGCTGGTTATAAGATCAGCATTAAAGGTGATAATGCTGAGCGAACTGAAATACTAAAGAAAGATTTTATTTATTCGTTGTTTTGTGATGAAATTCCAGAAGGACAGCGAGTATATCATGTTAATGGTGCTGTTACTAATGATAATAATGCAATCTTAGCTTTACAAGATGAGTTTCAACCTCATCCAGTGTTTGATCTTTACGAAGCCTCTGACAAAAGAATTATTCGAAAAAGAAAAACGAAAAAAGTATTGGGTAATTTACATAACAGCGGATATCTTAGGATAGGAGTTAGAGGAACACAAACCGACCAAGTAAAATATTATAGCCATAGATTTGTTTATGAAAATCTAGAACTTGATACTCAACAGGAAAATGTAAGAAGAGGTAAAGCAGGTGGTGGCATTAATTTTAGATGTCCTGCTAAACGTATTATCGCTGTTAATACTGAAACAGACGAGGAACTAAAATTCCAATCAATTTCAGCTGCTGCTGGACACTATAAGATAAATCCAGCAATTATTATGTTTGTTACGGACGGTGTTATAAATATGGCAATATCACAATCAACATATGACAGGATCGTCTTCCGATACAATGATAACTAAACTTATTGTAATATTTTAGAAAGCTCATCTCGATTGATGCAGCTATGGCACCACAATATGATAGCTTCCCTATCATATACTAACCTTATTATTGTCGTATAATTGTTTCCTTTCCAAATCTGTCAGTAGTATTTTACCATTTCCACCATACACCAAAAATAAATTGACTGAAATATTTTTTCACATGCTATTACTTTTTTTTACTGCTTCCTGGAGTGTACTAATGCCGTATACTATTGCCTGCTCCATGTATCTTACTTTATCCATCTTCTATTATTTCAAGTTATACAACATTATATTATAATATGAACCTCCTCGAACGTGTTCATCTATGATACACAGTTGACATCAGCTGATATAGCACAAAAAACTGATGTCAAAGAAACTGATGTCGATGTCAACATCAGCAAAACTGATGTTGATGCCAACGTCATCGAAGATGATGTCAACGAAACGGAAGTCGCCGCAACAATGTCTTGGGACAAAAAAAAAAAATATGGAAGACCGACAACTGGTCTATACAATGTAAAATATCATATCACAAAAAAATTTTGAAATTTAATTTTGTATTAGACGAGAATCAAACCTTTTGGCAGCTGATAAAACTGTTTCTAAACATCAAAATTCCGGATCGACAAAAAAATTTATAATTTGATTTCATATTTGTTAAGATCTTCAACCTGATGACGATCTCTGACAACCACCGACGATATCTAATATCATTATGCAAGCCGGTAAAATGTAAATCAGTCTTAAGCAAGTACGAGGAAATTTACCAAACAAAATATCTCGCAATATTCATCTCTTTGGTTGGCATCCAACTTTTAAATTTATCGCTATAACCACGCCACTTAACGAGGCTTTTATTGCCTTGCTTTTTGATTACTCGTTCGATAACAAAAACATCTTGTTCAGTTTTCTGTAGTTCTTTTTCTTAAAAACTACCAATTACTAGCTCCCCGGATAAATCCCTCAGCGCGTATGTTACAGGAATTATCATTAAAACTTAATCAACGACAAATAATTTTTCACTCAAATTTGGAGTAAATCCTTTTTCAAATACTGTTTTTGTTGACGAAATTCTAACCTTATCACCAATCTTAAATTTATGTCTGCGGTACATGTTTTCATTTGCTAGTATTGGAGTTTTAATCGCGTCGTTTGGTGACATTTTTATAGTTCGATGTTTTGTGTTATTGTATTTATCCACAATTTGTGGAAGATCATCCAAATACCTGTCAGTGTTTTAGCTGTCAAGAATTTATGAATCATGTTGTTTAATGTACCATTAAATCTTTCAACGACAACGCTTTTCCTTCGTTTCCTGAAGCATATTTTTTATGTTATTCTGTTCCAAAAACTGCTCAATTTCTTTAAATTAAAAAACTCTGCTCCATTTTCGGTCTAAATTTTATTTGGTTTTCTTTCAGTGCTAACGATAATTTGTTTTAGTGCATCAGTTATAGATGTTCCTGTTTTATCCACAACTGGTATACTAAACGCGTATTTACTAAAAACATCAATAACGTTCATATCAACCGAATCTATCGCCCAGATATCATCAACGGCATTCGCGACAACCTTACGTCTCGGAATTTCTTTTAGATTTGGGTAGTTCTGATGCAAGCGATTGCATGCTATCATCATACAATTCTTTCCCAAGACCTAACTTGTGTTATTTTCCAATTAATCCTTGAACTAGCCTTCTTTCAAATCGTTCTCGCAGATCTGCAGGTTTCATATCATTAAGTTCATCTAGCATTATCTTATCACAGCCAGGCATATCTTGTTCGTTATCACGATAACAGATGTCGTGACGCATTGCTATTGCATCAACTTGATTATAAGGCTCTTGTCCTGGTAATGGATTATCGTTTTCCTCTAGTTGTTTATCTACAGGATTAAAAGACCCAGTGTACTTATGACCAGGCAATCTCTATTTTCCTTTTGGTTTCGGTGACTTGCCAATAAGTTTGTGTATATCCATTCTAGAGCCAATTACTTCACGGCGATTGCAGGATTGACTATAAGTAACAATTTTATCTTGTTCGATACAAAGATCTTTATCACAATCACAACTACAACAACTTTGTTGTCGTTTCATTATTTTATTTTTTAATCATCGACAACAATAACTCTATCTATTCCGGATCCTAACGTTGATGGAGTCGTCAACGATGGAGTTTTAACTAGCGTTGACGAAGCAAGAAATATACTTTCTTTTCTACCGCAAACAGCACAAATACTATTTAACATCATTCTTTTATTCCTTGTTTCTTTTACCTTCTCATCCTTTATAGGTGTTTTAGTTTTGCATTTGAGGCAGTATGTTGACGATTGCGACATTGTTATATTCGATTGTCACAAAAAATTAATATTGTCGTGCTGTGTTATCATTGTTTCTGCTTGGATACCTATCGAACTGCAAATTAAATTTTAAAATACCTGGACCTCCGGAGTTTTCACTCCGGGACATCTGCCGGATAAACATATACAATAATAACCACAAACGGATGTTCCGATTGGTTGTAATTGATTAGATGAGTAATTTATTTTTTAAATATTTTAAAAATATATTTGTTTATAAGATCACTCGGAGGAAATCCAAACGAATCAAAATAATTATTATCGTAAACAGCAACCCAATGAGTTCCAGATCCGTCATTAAAGTATTGTATGTTTACAATACACGAACCACCTGCTAGTACATCATCAAGTTCATCTTGAAAATACTCCACGAAATCCTTTCTCAACGACTTTGTTATCGAATTTTAATTTTTCCAGTATACCAAAATTACTCAACGGCGCCTGGTCCCTGTAAAGTAATTCTTCGACCGATTCCTATCAGATTCGGAAGTAGACTTCCCGCTAATCCCACTAGGATTGGAGCGATGGGAAGAAATCGTCCTTGTTTTGTTTTCCTTGGCGTTCGAGAACGGTTTGTTGTTGTCTTTTTTTTTAGTTGTTGACCATCTTGTTTCCTCGACGACTTTGTCGTTGGTGCTAACATTTTATTTTTTATTGTTACGCAAAATACAACATCAGCGATTTTTATTTAGCCGCGCTTATTCGATCGCGTACGATTCTTGCCATACTCTGAATTGCACTTCTCGTTGATTTTTTTTACTGCTGATAAAATTTGATTAAGTTCAATAGTAAATCCTCCTTATCTTGTTGCCCTCGACAAAGTAGTTCGTGGACGCCTTGTCGTTTTCGTTGTTTTCCTTGTTTTAGTTGTTGGCGATATTTTACTTGTTGGGGATCTAATTTTTCTAGCTGGCATTTTAGTTTTTATTCATACATAAAACTACATCAATGATAGATTTGTTTGATTCCGTCTCCGGATACTGCTCTTTTAGTTGCTCCTGATACTGCTCCTGATGCTGCTGATAGTCCTAGTGTTCCTAGCACAGGTAAAATCTTTGGTATTGCGCTAGCCATTACAGAAAGTGATAGCCCAAGAAAACCACCGTGTTTTGACATCGCCGTTACTTGTGCAACAGACAACTTAAGAACAAACGGTTTACCTTTATTAAGTTTATTTATTTGTTGTTGCGTCAACATTACTTTGATTGCTGTTATTTGTCAGCGACTCAGCAGGAGATATCTTTAACAGAATTGCGTTTAGCCAAAGCTGTTATTAATTTTTCAACTCGATCTTGAGTCGGTATATTTCTTGAGTTGTGTATTCTGTTTTCATTATACTTCTTTGTCACATAATATTTGTTGTCACATTTACACTTGGACAGTCATTCTTCCTTTAGCTGCGCCAATTGTCAAGAATCTATCACTTACGCCTAGTGCATATACGTTATGCACTTCGGCTGGAACCACGCCAAGCGTCCAAGTAACTTCAATATCAACTGTAAATCCTATAGCTTGTTCAGATTGCTTTGATACGTCGAAGTAAATGTGCATCAACACCTTATCCTGAAGATTATCCTCATCACGCTTTCGCTGTTGATTATGGACAAGAATGAACAACTAACGGAGAAATCAAAGACCTTTGGATTAAAATCAAATGTCCCGTTGCAGTTGCGATTTGGCAATTTCATTTGCGCGACCGATTAAACTCTAGAGTTGGGCAAATTTATAATTGGCGATTGGAAGGATCAAACGATGATATTAACTGGGCAATATTGTATAGTACAGTAAACACGTATATTTCAACAATACAATATTTTATAATTCCAACTGCGAATACTGTTAACAAGTACTTGTATTTTCGAGTTTATGTTCTTGATGCGAAAAGTCCGTTCACAGGATTGACATCATTTCAAATATATACACTCGATGATCAGATATGATCAAATTTAATCTAGTATTGTATAATAAATGTCAGAACCGCCAATTATAACCGTTGCGAGAGAATTTTACGATAATATTTTTAACCTCAACAAAAATGTTTCTACAACAGATGTTAGCAGCAAATCTCAAGCGTCAAACATAATACAAGATTCGAAACGTCTTGACGTTGAATCATTAAACATTCAATTATCAGAAGGAATGAGTAATTTTGCTCGCGTTATGCATATGCGAGGACCACATTTAAAAGACGCAATAAAAAAACTTCAGTATTTTAAACAGATACTGTTATCCTGAATATTGTCTAGACGAACAAAGACAAGTTGAAATCCTGCTAAAAAAAATAATGCTCGAGCTTGACAAGGAAAATATAGATTTCATAATACAATCAGATCTAATAAAAGCACGAGCATATAGTGGAAAACCACAGGAAGAAAGACGAATAAACGACAATAATGTTCGTCTTAATAAACTAGCGGAAGCTAAAATAATAAAATTAAGAAGAAACAGAAAGTTATACGATAGTTTTTTTTTTTTTAAACGATGACTTTTAAGCATCTCGGTATGTACGACCACGCCAAACAAACCCTACTTAAAATTGTTAGTATATCAGCGGATACGGAGTTAATAATCAAAGCGTACTCGAAAGCAATTTTACTAATGATACGTGAAAAACCTAAATTTGATCCAATTATTGTTAGCAAGTCTCTAGAAATAATTAAAAGTCTTGACGAGGAAATTGATAATCTCCGTGGTAATGATCGATTTGATTTTTTTGAACAACTCGAATCAGCAAAGGCTGGAAGAAAAGATTGATTCTTACTACAACATCAGCAAAGAAGATGATGTTCCACTTCCATCGCTCCAACGCTCTAGACAACTGTCAATACGAAGTTCTTACACTGAAGTTGAGAAAATACTCACGAAACGATACGAAAATTTAATGTTAAAAGTAGATTCTGTTATTGGTATTCTCCTAATTAAACGAGACAGACTCCGAAAATTAATGCTAAAAACTTTTATAGTCGCATACGCAATTATCAGACAACATCTTGTTCTCTAAAATTTACGTTGGATCAAATAAGCTTGGTACTAGGTTTATTGATGAAACAGAAAGAGCCTACGGTGATTTGGTAAATAAAACAGATTTGTATGAACGTCAAGTAGAAAACACGTTTGATTCCTAAAGTTGGTTAAAGAAAAATGAGGTATTAACAGATGAACGGTATAGAGATACTTCGTCGGATGTTTATGACAAGTATAGAGATTTTATAGCTGATCCAAACAATGATAAGTTCTGTGAGTTTCTTGATTTAATTGTTGGCACTAGAACTATTAATACTGTATAAAAATTGTAAACAATTATTGCATGATGAAAAAACAGATCATCGATTTCAATCATATTTCAGAGGAAATTCCAAAACAAGATGTTGACGCCCTAATGCAGTATTACAAATTTTATCATAAAAAACCTTTGGTGTGTAAAACAATGTTACAAGTATTATACTAGAATACTTCGGATAATATCATATTTACCACTGCTAATGACTGGCTCTGGAAAAATTTCGAGTGGAGCATTATTAAACCCTTTTTGTTAATAATATCCGGTGTTGGTGTTCGTCTTGCAACAGCGTGTAAAAAATTTGAGCCTCGACTTGAGACTAAAAAAATGCTTGTAAAACAGCAAGTATCACTTATAAAAATTTACTTGATCAGATACGATCTTTTTTGCGAGGTGTAAAATACGATATGGACGATTTAATACGCAAGTTTCGTATTATTGACAGTATGTTAACAGATATTCTATCAATGAGAGTTAGCAGGTATGAAAATAATTGTCAGAAAGTATGGTGATGATAGGGTATGAAATAATCTTACAAACATAATTTTATCTAACAAAATAAAATAATCCGACAAATAAAATTTTATCTAAACTTTATAAAAACGACGAAAAAAAAAATTCAGTAGTAGAGGAAAAAGGAGTGTTTCTGGATCGGAGACCCTAAAATCGTTACCAACAAGTTCGGTCTTTCGTAATTTTGTCATATAAAATAGTTCTCAAAGCTGATTATGTGGATGTCGATTTTATCGTATATTTTGTCATAAAAGATAGTTATCAGACTATCGTTGGCGACTAGTCGATTTCCGAGCTTGTTGGTAATGATTTTTGGGTCTTTGAGCAAGGAACCTCCTTTTCCTACTACTCCTACAACAATTCCTATTTTAACCAAATAACCCCAGCAGTCACAGCATCAAAAACCCATAATTTACAACCATATTTTCAAAAAAGAAAAACGTCACAGTCGGTTTCCGTCTATTTATCTCCTACTGCAAGATTAACTGGTTATATCATTTTGAACTCTGGTCAGCGTTATGTTTTTCTGGTATGTGTCCAGCTTGTTATAAGCATTACGAATAATATCGAAGGAATTAAAAAGGCCGTACACACAATCGATTTTGTGCCACTTTGACTTTTATCTGAATCTTTGTAACCAGTTTAAAAGTTTTATTCCAGAAATGATGACAATAATATAACTAAATTCTCGCGACTTAATTGAAAGTAAACAACGCTGGAAGAATAGAAAAAAGAAATAAATTCCACTTTTAGAAATTACTAAATTCCCGTACGAGACTGCAAATCAGTCCCAAGTACTTTCAGAAGTTGGCAAAAACAGAACTTTTGCATTTACTGAGATCCTCCGTTTTGTGTTGTAACCAAAATACTTTAAGAGGCAGTCCCCATCAATATTAGACAATACTAGATCAACATCGAGCTCTGTAACTTACATTTAACATTTTGTAAATTAAACCAATTGATCGCCTTCCAAACTGTTTTCGCTTCTGGAAGGAGTAAAAAGGTATAATACCCTTTAACAAATTATAACAATACAGAAAATTAAATAACCAAGTTTTCATGAATTTACACCCTGGTATTCGCAGCCTAGTATGGCAACAGTAACTCTTATATTTGTGCCAAAAGTCTGTTCCCATTATACAAAATCTGATCTCCACAGCTGATAATGTCTGACATAACATGGTGATATGAACACGATAGGCTTCAAAATGGAGTCTGTTTGTATTACACAATCAGGTGAATAAATAAATAAAAACATGTGCTAAACATGACCATGAAATAACTGTGTAAATCGGAGTTTACATGAAATAATTCCCAGTATTACATGAAATAATACCCAGTATTAAATGAAATAATACCCAGTATTATATGAAATTATTGAAATAATGCCCACTATTACAAGAAATAATACCTAATATTACATGAGATAATACCCAGTAGTACATGAAATGATACCCAGAATTACATTACGTAATATTGGGTATTACATTACATAATACCCAATATTACACGAAATAATATCCAGTATTATACCACTAAATAACTTGCAATATATAGCAAAAGACCCAAAATGGTAAGTATAAAATTAAGGTAAGATTATGTGTCTGGGCTAAAACTGACAGCTGTATGTTTTTCTTTTTCTTTTTACAAAATAATCATGCAAACGTTCCAACGTGACCAACCACGTTATGGTTATTATTACATGATCAATTATTAAGTAAATCATTTTCAAATTAACAACCAGAAAGGAACAGTTAAGAAAACAAAACAACAACAAACAACAACAGCAACAACAGCAACGACAACAAAAAGCAGGCAAGCAACAGAAGAAAACAGTGCTTAATTTAACGGGGGACGTTGCCCTCAGAGCCTTTTGTAACAAAAAAGGCAAATAATCTCGATTAGATAACTTAGTATGAGCCTGGTGGACTGCTAATAGACCCTTTACGTTTTAAGTTCGATTCCGCTCCTATTTAGAGAATAATCTATGGCTTATATTTATGAATAAATATTGAAATTTGAGACTACAGTATCCATCACGTGGGTTTTTTTTCGAGATCTTACAACTTTCTTATACGGTGTTAATGCAAATCTGTATCTTAAACAATTTTTACATGTCATTAAGAAGCAAACTGTAGATAAAAATAAATCATAAATGATGGTCAAAATTTAAAGCAAAAACCCCACAAACCATTGCTTAACTGTGAAATACACAATCAGTAATCGATAAAACTGACTCTTTTAACGATGACCCTAAAATGAATATAGAAGTGAAAACATTTTATGTTGCCACGAGTGGCGGAACCACCATTGACAAAACAACGCCTCCACTTCACTTGTAAAATATTTACTTATACCACTCAAACAGCATTGACATCTCTCTTGATGTTTATTACCTATGTACTCTTTACCAGACTACCGTCATCATTTGAAATATACTTCATTACATAAACACAATAAGATAAAAAGACTGACCCACATCATGGTCATCTTATTGTGTCTTATGTGTTTTTACATAAAGTTCTAATAATCTAAATTATGTATTCCTATCTTAGTATCAGTCTTTGAGGTGTGTTCATTTATAATTGGATGGGAATTATTTTTTATTATTTATTGGAATTATAAAGTATTTATTGACATTCTGGGCTAAAATATTAGAGAAGGATTATTGTGAATTCATTCGAAGTTATCCTAGATTATATCATTGTGATAGACAACAGCGCATTTAAGACTGTTGGCACATAAACACAATCAAGATTGGAATTGATTCGGAACATCACTGGAATTGATTCGGAACGCTTTCAACTTTAGGACTTGTGATAGGATTACTTTTTGGATTTTTAATTCACAATATATTCCTCTTACATTTTCATTTTATTACAAGATAATTAAGTTATTTTTTAAATTCTACTAAATGTATTGATTTTTCTTTCTGTTATTTTAAGACCATAGAGTCGTGCAGCAAAAAGACATTTAATGTATAGATAAAATCCCCACCACGACATGTAGTACTACTACATGGAGTTTAACCGAATGAATGAATGAATGAATGAATGAATGAATGAATGAATGAATGAATGAAGAGAAAGGGGTGAACAAGTATAAGACCGAATATGATAGACAAGCTTATAGGAACATGGCCACTGCTACAATGCGAGGGACAGACAGAGAGACAGGGAGAACAGCTATAGGTGTTTTGTATCGAAAATGCTCGAGTGGTACAGGGAACGAATTAAAAATAAATATATGTGTGCCATGGAGATAATTCTACAGGTACAAAGCTACTGGAACTACTGCTATAAGTCTGCGCGTTCAGGTACAAGAGCTCTTCCCACAATCACTAAATTGTTGTGAGAACCGAGATTTAAGGTGCAGAGATTAAAAATGACTGACAGGGAGACAAGAGGAGAAGATGACTGACACGGAGACTAAAGGAGAAGTGAATGTCAAAGAGACTAGCGGAGAAAATGAATGGCAAGGAGACTAGAAGATGAATGGCAAGGAGACTAGAGATTATAAACAGTACAAATAAACTCTGTTCTGTCTTTGTTACTCTGCAACTCTGTTTTGTGGAAAAAGAGATTTTAGAAATTGTGAGGGAAAGAGAAGAAATGAGAAGTAGGATAGAGAGAAGAAGAAAAATATAAATATTTGAGTGTGAATAAACTACACAAATATGAATTAGGTGCGATGAAAAATTGTATTAATATTTCAAAACGACATAGTGTAACATCTGAAGAAAACCAATTTTTAAAGATTGACACATCTAGAAATTGCTTAATTAATTATTTATACACCACTAAACGAAGAGTTACATAAAAACATGAAAATGTTCTTCTCTTAAGAAGAATCAATTGCTATTTCCAACAAGACTTCATGTTAAAAAGCCTTACAGTTTCAGTTATCTTGTAAACTAAACAGCATTTCCGTCCATTATTATTTTAAAAGAAGTTACAATTCGCATTAACTTGGCATTAAGAATACAAAGTCTTGAATTTAATGCGCAAATTTCAACAGCTGTCGATAATAATCGTGTTCAGAAAACTGCGATATTTGCATGATGTCATCCTCTGTCACAGAACAGATTACACAGGGTTCATTGAGATTCCATGAGAATTCAAAGATCTCGCCGGTGTGTTCGCAACGAATGAACAGCAGCGCTTGTGGGCTACCTCCAGCATTATCTGCAGATTGTTCATTTCCAAGTCTGCTTGTATCCCAGACGTATAACCGTCTATCTCTGCCACTAGATGCCAGGATTTTGTCACTGTGAGGACACCACTGAACCTGGAATATTGCATCTTTATGCGACTCGATTGAGTACAGCTTCATTTTCAAATTCCTTAGATCCCACAATGCAATAGTCTCATCCGCAGATCCAGTGGCCAGAATAAACTCCTGATAGGGATTAAAGGACAGGCAGTGGACCTCAGCAGTGTGGGCACGAACAATGCGACTGATGTTGTTTAAGCGAGTGTCCCAGAGCATAAGTTTCTTGTCATCACCCACTGACCCAAACATATTCTGGTATGAAGGATGCCATGCCACATCATTTACAATTGATGTATGCTCTGTAAAAATGGTAATCGAATCAATAACGCCTCCTTTTGTAGACATGGAATTGATATCCCATAAACAAATGACGTGGTCGTCTGAAGCACTAATTAGATGGCCATTTAGAATGGGATTCCAAGAAAGTCCATATCCTTCTTCCTCGTGACCTTTCAATGTCAGTTCTGGATTACATTTTCCACTGGGATCAGGTTCAGATGGGTGCTTTGTGCAGTCAAATACCAACACATCACTGGAAGAAGTCTTCGTTGCAATGATGCAAGTATTCTGTGGCATGTAGCAGGCTTTGTTCACCTCACCTTCGTGATTGATTTTCTTCTCTATCTCAACCTTCAAATTAGCTGATTCGTAGTCGTAATCAAGAGCATTAAACTGATGACTGTCATTGGGTAGCTGCACTCTAGCTATCAGCAAGTAGTTTTGCTCATCCGAATTCGTGTGAGTACCCAGTATCAATCTGTGCAAAGAGTAGTTTTTTTCCTCTATTCTTTTGACATCGGGCAACCACTGTGCTGTGAGACTTGGCCATTCCAGAGTATGTCTCATCACTAAGCCACTGAGAACAGGTTTGTCCACCTCGAATGCCTTCTTTTTCTTGCATTTCGAGATCTCTTCCGCTGCGTCATG
Organism: Megalonaias nervosa; assembly: GCA_016617855.1. NCBI lineage: Eukaryota > Metazoa > Mollusca > Bivalvia > Unionida > Unionidae > Megalonaias > Megalonaias nervosa. Next base: position 796 of record JAECUM010018419.1, on the reverse strand, counting down.
AAAGTACCCTTCTTGGTCAGTCATGGTTATCAATTCGAAATATCGTACCGCAAAATGACTCGGGATTTTTCTTCGATGAAAGATTCACACACGCAGTGATTGCAATCACTCGAGTTCTTGATACAGATAGAACTAAAATGTAACTGCCTTTTATATGACCCATGGACACCCTTGTATTACCTTATTCATAATTTCGCAAAAAAGCTAATTGGACATCAAAGTGAGCAATAGTACGTCAGTTTATAGAAGGATTAGTGGTTTTGCCTTCTTGCACATGCCATAGGTCGGAGTAATCATGCCCCATTGTTCGACATCTGGCATGAATTTCAACTTACCTGGTCAATTAACTATTACCCACAATTTAGAAATTCTTTCTACATATATGTGAACCTGCAATAATAATAATAGTAGTAGTGGTAGTAGTAGTAGTAGTAGTAGTAGTAATAATAATAATAATAATAATAATAATAATAATAATAATAATAATAATAATAATAATAATAATAATGAGAATAATAATAAACAAGAGAATCATATCGAATATAAGGAAGGGTATATTTTATAGTTTGAACAAACATGTTTGCGTATATAGAGTCGGCCGTTTTTGTTCCTTTACTCTTAGTTAGTAAATGTGATGAGGAAACGCGTATAGATCTGACATTTACTTGCAAATATAATAAAGTATTTAATTCAACAAGTACATTGGCATTTCGGCTTGCAGTGCAGAATAGGTCTATGAATGAATGAATGAATGAATGAATGAATGAATGAATGAATGAATGAATGAATGAACATG
>JAECUM010018418.1:0-53387 GCA_016617855.1 Megalonaias nervosa | reverse complement strand
TGGAATTAGTGTGAATTCATTCAAGTAGATTTGGTATTATATCATTGTGATAAATCAAAACTGTTGGCACATTAGAACATTCGAGACTATTGTCACATCAGCAAAAAACTTGTTGCTTTTCGCTATTTTCTGTTGCTTAGATTAAGACCTTAGAGTCGTAACATTATGTTCCACAAAACTGGTCAACAGCGATAATGACTCCAATTTTCTAAGACGATGACACAAGCTATTCATCCAACTTGAGAGGAATAAGTTTATCACCATTCTTAAGTAAGGAATTTACAACTGTTGTGAATAACCGATTACACGAATAGGCTGTACGAAATGAAAATCTGAGAGAACATACTTGCTTCAGGTCAGGATACTTAACAGTTGACAATATGTTCATGCTATGCACATTGACAAACAAATATCCGAGGAATACACGATATATATTTTATGTCGTTTCTCTAGATTTCGAAAAGGATTTTGATTGAGTAGAGAGAAATCTTATGTACCATAAACTTTTGAATCATACTATAAGTACAAATATGTTATAAATGATTAAAACAATCTATGAAAATGCGAATGCTTGTATTGAATTTAAACATTGTCTGAACAATGTTTGTTGATTATTTAACTGTAGTACAGCAATGATGGCGGGGGGGGGGGTCCTCCATTATATTATGCTTTGTTTCTAAACAATCTTCAGGGTATTATGGCAGATGATTACAAGAAAATATCACTAGAAACAATAAAAGTCATTATTTTGTTGCATACTGGTTTCATTCTATTCTTAGACACAGTGTTTCAGCTCCAGAAAATGTTGAATATATTGAGAGGGTAATGGAAAATGTTTGTTAATCTTTGTTGTATTCTGCGCGAGAGGTTATCTGCATAGCAATCAGGAATGAAACTAAAACTCAACAGAAATTTCAATTAAAACATACTATAAAAATACGACTGCATATTCTCCTTAAAATAATTTTGAGCTGGCAAAATGCAAGTACACGCCTTGCTTTATATATATGACACATACTGCTTGCTGTTTTGAACTATGGATCCGAAAATGGGGTTTCCATGAAGCACCTGATATCAAGAAGATCAAGGCTTAGTTTTGAAAATTTATACTCAGTCTATCAATAAAAACACCATTTGATTTTGTTTATCATGAGTTAGAAAAAATACGCATGAACAAAAGTTTGATCTATTCGAAATATTAAACACTGATTTTGAATTTTAAATATGCCTTATATAAGAGCATCAAAACAATGTTTCAATCTGGACTTAAAATAGAGTGAAAACTGCAGTTCTTGGCATATGATGTAAAAGATATAATCTTATAGTATCGATATGACAATGTTTGGTTAAGAAAGGGTGTCACTGATAAGCAGCTGTTTATAGAAATATTTAGACAATTATGTAAACACATGTTCATGAAAGAATCGATTGATTTTAAAGTAATTGAAAAGTGTATAGACGGTAACTTTGCATGAGAGAAAATATTTAGATGATCTGGTCAGACGTAAATATTTAACTTAATTTGCTGGCTAAGAGAATTATAATTACAAATAAAAGAATATACTTGAAGGTAAGAATATATTCTAAACAAAAATTGAGTATGCTTAATGTGTAATACATACATTAGAAACGAGTATTACCTTAATGCGGCATGTCCTGTTTGTAATGGACTTAAGAGATAATGGGTTACAATACAATCAAAGATTATTATTATTATTACTATTATTATTATTATTATTATTATTATTATTATTATTATTATTGTTTTTATTATAATTATCATTATTTATTTTTTTCAGTCGTCAAGTGCACATTGTCATCAATATCAGTGCTTGGCCCCATGCGTCCGCGACCAATACTGAACGGTTAACGCACACTCCTGAATGACATGTATAATAATAGTTACGATTTTTTTCGTGTTTGATCTCGAACGATGTGAAATGTTAGGGAACATTTAGTAGCCTCATGTGCATCTTCAGACGGACACAATGTGTCTCAGTCACAAATGATGTTATCTGAGATAGGGTCAAATAAAGAATATAACAAAAACAATTCATCACTCATACTTTGTAATATGGAAAGAAAGGAATGTCATCTCTGCACATTCAGCTGTGTCGTTTGCATGAATATGTGTGTACCTTATCAAACACGTGTCAGAAATACTTTTGATTGATCTCCAAAAATGAGATAACATCCCTACTACAAAATATGTTTTATTTTTTACATTATGAGTTTAAAATTAGAGTTGCAAGGAAATGTCATGAGTAAGCCATTAGTAGTTGTAGGCTTCCATTTAGGTAAAGAGAGAATCATAGCTATTATGTCCTTGCAATCATTCGTTGTATTTTATATCTGTCATCTTAAATTTGTCAGGACTTAATTATTATATTTTAGTTCTTCTCTCGCCATTTCATAAATATGATTCAACTTACTTATAGCAGAGGTTACACAATTTACAATTGATAATATCTAGCTCGTATTTAAAAGTTTTGCAATTAAACATAGCAAAATTGTACCAAACACTGTTAAAAGCAGAGGAATACTAAATCATGTAGTGTCCGCAATTTGTAAACTTGCAGCCGTAAAACTCAATCCACGGAAACTAGTTTTCATGCCAACCTCTAAACAGTTCTAAAAATAAAGTACATTCATTTTATGCTGCTTTGTAACACGTCTGTAATGCTTCTTCCCTTTACTTGAAACATTCTTAATTTCAATAATTATCATTAATCTAAAATTAATTTCAACGAATTTAGGTAATGAATCTACCATTTAAACCGATTAACTACTCAGAGATTACTTAGTTATTTTGTCTGGTATTATCCCTACTGCTATCGAATAGTTAATCGTAAACTGGCTTAACGAAACAGGAATAACAGGTTTTACTACTTTTCGACCTAAACCTATATTAGTTGGTTATCGTTTTAAGCATATTTTATTGCCATAATTGCAGCACATGGGGTCGGGCTACATGTTCTTACAACTTAGCAGAAGTTCTCCCCACAAATACACAAGTAGGTATATGAAAAGTGACAAGGACTAGCAGCACATGCTTATACTATTGCATGGATCAGAAATACAGTGCATTAATACAAATGAATATCGAAAATGTCATCGTAATTGAAACGGCAATACAATGTAAATTTATAAGAGCTAGTTTAAAGAAGAGAAAGGGGTAGATTATTGGGGGGGGGGGCCGGGATATAAACGGGATTGGCGGGGGGTAAAGTACGGAGATCATGCTAGCAGGTAATTTGTCTTAGACAATTATTAAAATGTTTTAGCATATTTAATATATCTCGAAGATTTAAAGGATGCGAGTGCTCAGGTCATTTTTGATAGCTCTGCTGATCCAAACAACAATACATATGTACTAACAGGGATTAAGAAATGGTTTAACCAATTTATTAGTCTCTGTATTGGTACTGTATGTTTCTTGCAAATAAAATGTTACGTATATGTAATTTAATTACTTGTGTGTTAGTTTTAAATTCTTTTTTATTTAATTTTTATAATAACTTTATTCACTGGAGTTGACTTTTTTTCAGAAAATTCAGTTCAGTTCTTTTTAGCCTGATTAAAACGCAGTAGCGTTGCTACATTGTATTTTTAGCTGACCTAGTTCCTGAACTTGATTCAGAATTTGTAAACACAGAGTGAAAATCATTGCTCGTAATCAAGGTCATACTTGGCTTGCGTGTCAACTCTATTGTAAATACTTTTTTTATTATTGAATCTTATAGTAAGATTCGTTCAGTACAATCGAATCCGTAAATAGCCTTCATGCTAATTGACATATTATTTTACTGAGCTGTTCGGATTAAGTGATCACGTGACCCATCACGGGATCTAAACTGCGTTTTAGTTAAGGGTTAAAATAAATATTTTATAGTGAAATAGTCAGTCGTAGTTTACACCTTCAGAGCTCAAGGTGTTTTTATTGTTCATGCCAGTTTGATTTAAAATTCTTCTATATTTTGGATTTGATAATTTATAATCCCTGGAAAATACCAGTGCTCATAAAAATTCTTGGACAAAGATATTTATTGGAAATTATTCGGAATTCTAAAGCCGGAATATTATTCTTGATTCATAAAATTCAACAAGAAACTGTTGATACAACAACACTAAACAGGATATAGAAGACGTCATCGCCTTCAATCTTGGAACTTCATCGGGATTCGAACTTTGATTTAATTAGAACTTTTTAGTGATAGGACTTATATTTTTAAATTCTAGGATTAATGTTTGATTAGATTCACAAACCGTAAGTCCATTTCATATTTTTACCTTGCTTTATAGGGAAATAAATTATTTTGTTTTTGCAAAGCTTGTTGGCTTCACTCTTGTCTTTGTTACTTTTCTACCAGCCTACACGTAACAAAGAAAAGTGGGGTTCTATTCCTTGGGATATATGAATTTTGGCTTAAACATTTCAGAAAATTGTTTCTTGAAATTTAAATTCCCCTAGTTTTCGGAATATTTTAAATCGTAAGTACTATTTCACATTTTGTTTGAAATCTTTAGTGAAATCAACAAGCTTTTTCACAATGTCATCAACAGTGGAGACTTTTCTTTCTGGTCCTACTCAGGAGCAGTTGGATAGTTTGAAAAAAGATGAATTGCTTGAACTTGCCAGAAAATATGATCTTTCTGAGGCAAAATCTTCCTTAACGAAGCAAGAAATAAAAAACATTTTGATCCAGTGTTTGGTAGAAAAGAATGTTTTAGATAAACGTGTTTTGGCTTCGATCAGTAAGTATGTATCAGACTCTAACATAAACGTAAAGGAATTCAAATTAAAATACAAGATGAAATTAGAGTTAAGGAAGCTCGAACTTCAGAAAGATAAAGAAGAGAAACAAATGCAGTTGAAATTGGAAAAAGAAAAAGAACAAACGCATTTACAGAAGAAGAGAAACAATTGCAGTTGCAATTTGAGAAGGAGGAGAGAGAGAGAGAGAGAGAGAGATAAACAAATGCTATATGAAAAAGAGGAGGGAGAGAAATAAAAGCAGTTACAATTTGAGAAAGAGGAGAGAGAGACAGATGCAATTGCAAAGAGAGAAGGATGAAAGGGAATTTCAAATTAAGTTAAAAGAATTAGAGCTGGCAAGTGAAAGGCAAATTTTCACTTCACATACAAATTCAGGTTTTGATATTACAAAGAATATTATGTTAGTGCCCCCTTTAAGAGAAAAAGAAGTAGATAAATATTTTCCTCGTTTTGAAAACGTTGCTGAAAATTTCAAATGGTTAAGGGAGCATCGGACTCAATTACTACAATGTCTACTTATTGGTAAGGCTAGTGATATTTACCATTCACTGTCAGTTCATCAAAGTGCTGACTATGATCTGGTCAAGGAATGCATCTTAAAGGGTTATGAGTTAGTCCCTGAGGCTTATTGTCAAAAAATTTAGGAACTATAAAAAAGAAGCTGAAAAAAACTCATGTCGAATTTGCAAGAGAAAAAGAACAGTTATTTAAGAGATGGTGCTTAGCCAAGAACCTTGAACAAGATTATGAATGTCTGAAAAAACTTGTATTACTTCAAGAGTTCAAAAACTATGTCCATAGTGACATTAAGACATATCTTGAAGAGCATAAGATCGAAACCTTGGAAAATGCTGCTCGAGCTGCTGATGAGTATTCCTTAACTCATAAAGATCCTGTTGTACACAAGACTTTTACTCAGCAGTCTACTGGTAAAAAGGTATTTCAGCCTAATACGACTCCTTCTAAAACTCAGTCTGGCACAACATTCTAAAAATCAAGCTTCTGGTAAGCTTGATTCAAAATCCTTGTCTCTTCCTACGTGTATCTATTGCAAAAAGAAAGGACACATTATTTTTCATCGCTTCAAATTGAAATTTAGGCATCAGAGTCAAGATAAACCTATCCCAAATGCTCTTATTTCTAAGAGGTCAAGGTCACGGTCATGTATTAAAAGCAATACATGTGTTGGGTCTAATAAACCCCAGTCTGATTTTATTATGGAGAATTATGAACCATTCATGTCGAAGGGTTCTATATCACTCTTGGATGATTTGGCCAATCCTATCCCTATTAAAATTTTAAGGGATACAGGAACTTCTCAGAGTCTTTCATTATCAGGTACTTTGCCTTTTTCTGAGAAGTCTTCTTCTAATGAGAGTGTTCTCATTCAGGAAGTAGGGTACGGCTTTGTTAATGTTCCTCTCCATTCTGTAAATTTGTCATCAGACTTAGTTTCAGGACCTGTGACAGTCGGAATGGTGTCTACTTTACCCGTTGAGGGCATTCATTTATTACTATTCAACGACCTAGCTGGAGACAAGGTTGTGGTTAATCCACTTGTAACTGACAAGCCTTGTTTGGATCAAAAAGTTGATCCTATTGAAAAAGAATTCCCTGATTTATACGCAGCTTGTGCAGTTACCAGAGCTATGGCAAAGAGAGCTCTTCAGAATGATTTCGATAAGGAAAATATTCCTTTAGCTGACACATGTATTGGTCAGGCTTTTGATGAGGTCACTTTCACTCCTTGTTTGGATCAATCAAAAGGTATTGATCACAGTGATCCTCTTTTAAATACTCATTCTCTTTCTCTAATCAGGGTGACAATCGACAATCACTTGTCGTTGAACAGTAAAATGATCCTGAGATCTCCTGTTTGTTTCAAAGGGCTATTAGTGAAACTGAAGCCACTAAAGTACCTGTCTGCTATTTCATTAAAAATGGAATTCTTATGAGAAAATGGAGACCTCCCGAGGTACCTGTTGGTGACGAGTGGTCGGTGAACTATCAAATTATAGTTCGAAATCTTACAGACAGGAAATACTTAGTTTGGCCCATGAAACTCCTCTGGCTGGTCATTTAGGGATTAATAAGACTTATCACAAGATCTTGACTCACTTTTATTGGCCAAAAATCAAAAGTGATGTTTTGTAAATACTGTAGATCTTGTCATACTTGTCAAATGGTAGGAAAACCAAATCAGAAGATACCTAAGGCTCATCTGCAACAATTCCTGCATTTGACGAACCATTTAGTAGAATAATGGTAGATTGTGTTGGTCCCTTACCTAAGACCAAGTCAGGTAACCAATACGTGTTGACCATTATGTGTGCGTCAACAAGATTCCCAGAGGCAATTCCTTTGAGGAATATTAAAACCAAAACTATAGTAAAAGTTTTGATAAAGTTTTTTTACTCAATTTCGCCTTCCCAAATTTGTTCAATCTGGTCAAGGGTCACATTTTATGTCTGGAATTTTCCAGTTAGTTATGATTGAATTTGGCACTCAGCAATTCAAGTCAAAAGTGAAATTACGGTTTCACAGAACTTCAATGGAGAGAACTTTTGAGTCTTGTAATATAGTTCATTCTCTCTTGCTCATTCTTCAAAAAATTTTCTTCAAATTAGATTTTACGGCCCTTACAAAGGTAAGAAGAAAATGAATGAGTTAAATTATAATGATAGTACTCTGATCTAAATAAATTAATGGAGTACTAGTATATTAAGAGAGAAAGATAGGTAAATCATGCAGTTAATTTAGTTGTACCTGTCCCATTCACTGAGGATTTAAGTTAAGGAATTCAATCGGACTCTACTGATTTTGGAGCGACAAATCTTCGGAATTCTGAAATTATGAATACTCTGGACCAGAAACTTTCGCATTTGCAACAACAAGAATGGAATGATCTTCAACAGTTATTATTTGATTATAAGCACTTATTTCCAGATGTTCCTACGAGGACAGACACAATTGTTCATGACGTTGAAATTGTGAATTCCAAACCTATGAAACAACACCCATACAGGATGAACCCTCTCAAACAGGAATACTTGAAAAAAGAAATTCAGTGTTTGCTGGAGAATGATATCATACAGCCCAGTAACAGTGACTGGAGCTCACCATGTATACTTATTCCGAAACCGGATAAAACTTTCCATATGTGCACTGATTATAGGAAGGTGAACAGTGTGACAAAAACAGATTCATTTCCATTGCCAAGAATCGATGACTGTATTGATAAAATTGGAAATGCCAAGTATGTCACCAAATTTGACCTTCTGAAAAGATTTTGGCAGATTCCACTAACGGAAAGAGCAAAGGAAATTTCGGCATTCGTGACTCCAGATGGATTCTATCAATATAAAGTAATGCCGTTCGGGATGAAGTGTTTCCCAAGTACCTTTCAACGTTTGATGAATATGATTACCTCCGGTCTAGATAATTGTGATGCTTACATCGATGATGTCATCATCTACAACGACACCTGGAAAGAACATCTAGCAACAATTCGGAAATTCTTTGACAGACTCACTGATGCAAGTTTGACAATTAATTTATCTGAAAGTGAGCTCTGCCGTGCTTGTGTAACTTTTCTAGGACATATTGTGGGACATGGTCAAGTTAAACCTATAGATGCTAAGGTCAAGGCTATATCTGATTTCCCTGTGCCTGTCAGTAAAAAGCAACTGATGCGATTTTTAGGTATGGCTGGATACTATCGGAAATTTTGTTCCAATTTTTCTAATATTGCTGAACCCCTGACAAATTTATTTAGTAAAAAATACAAGTTTCTTTGGACTGAAAAATGTCAGGAGGCTTTTGACAGGTTAAAGGCCATACTTAAAAGTGCACCAGTTCTTACAGCTCCATATTTCAGTCAATCTTTTAAACTATCTGTTGATGCAAGTGATGGTGGGGTTGGAGCAGTATTGATTCAAGAAGATAGAAATGGTGCTGATCACCCAGTGTGCTATTTCTCTAAGAAATTAAATAAGCACCAAAGAAATTACTCAACAATCGAGAAGGAATGTTTGGATTTAATTTTGGCATTACAACATTTTGAAGTTTACCTTAGTTCAGCTCCTTCTCCGGTTGTTGTGTTTAGTGATCACAACCCCCTTACTTTCATCGACAAGATGAAAAATAAAAATCAAAGATTATTAAGGTAGAGTTTGTTGTTACAGGAATATAATCTTGACATCAGGCACATCAAAGGAAAAGTCAGTTTAATTGTACATGCACTTTCCCGTGTATAGAAATATTATTTCGTGTACACTTTGTATAATTCATAAGAATTCTTCTTATGTAATTTTGTTTTACCTCATGTATAATTAACATATGGTAAAAAGAAAGCTTTATTATATAAATCTTTTTTTTTTCCTTGTGGGGGGAAGTGTTACGTATATGTAATTTAATTACTTGTGTGTTAGTTTTAAATTCTTTTTTATTTAATTTTTATGATAAATTTATTCACTGGAGTTGACTTTTTTTCAGAAAATTCATTTCAGTCCTTTTAGTCTGATTAAAACGCAGTAGTGTTGCTACATTGTATTTTTAGCTGACCTAGTTCCTGAACTTGATTCAGAATTTGTAAACACAGAGTGAAAATCATTGCTCGTAATCAAGGTCATACTTGGCTTGCGTGTCAATTCTATTGTAAATACTTTTTTTATTATTGAATCTTATAGTAAGATTCATTCAGTACAATCGAATCCGTAAATAGCCTACATGATAATTGACATATTATTTTACTGCATTGTTCGGATTAAGTGATCACGTGACCCATCACGGGATCTAAACTGCGTTTTAGTTAAGGGTTAAAATATATATTTTATAGTGAAATAGTCAGTCGTAGTTTACACCTTCAGAGCTCAAGGTGTTTTTATTGTTCATGCCGGTTTGATTTAAAATTCTTCTATATTTTGGATTTGATAATTTATATTCCCTGGAAAATACCAGTGCTCATAAAATTTCCTGGACAAAGATATTTATTGGAAATTATTCGGAATTCAAAAGCCGGAATATTATTCTTGATTCATAAAATTCAACAAGGAACTGTTGATACAACAACACTAAACAGGATATAGAAGACGTCATCGCCTTCAATCTTGGAACTTTATCGGGATTCGAACTTTGATGCAATTAGAACTTTTTAGTGATAGGACTTATATTTTAAAATTCTAGTATTAATTTTTGGATTAGATTGATAAACCGTAAGTCCTTTTTCATATTTTTACCTTGTTTTCTAGGGAAATAAATTATTTTGTTAAATTTTACAAAGCTTGTTGGCTTCATTCTTTTCTTTGTTACTTTTGTACGAGCCTACACGTAACAAAAAATATAGCGGTAGTCAGTCTCATCGTCTTCTTTACATGTGCACAATGGGATATCAGTAAGAAAATTCGAAAATAAATCATTATTTAAATCAATGCAGTTGCTTCTTAATCTGTATGAACACTTGATTATTTCCTGTTACCAGTATTATAATATAGTGGGACGTGATTTTATGTTCGTAAAATTTAACTTTTAAATAATAATATGTTTCACGTTTAACTGGATTCGCATAGTGTCCTAACCTTTTAATGTGGAAGATATATTAGAATTTCCTGAGATTTCTAGTCTTGTATGTACGTGTTGAAAATTATTTTTATTTCTAAAATTATATTGTGTTGCGTGCCCAGCTAACGGAGGTATAAGATCTAGGAGGTAAGAGCGAGAAGAACCATATGAAATTTTGTGAAATTTATACAGAGATAATGAACTTTTCTTTTTCCGATAATGGAAGACAGCCGATTTCTCTGTAAATATTGGTAATAGAAGCACTACAGGTGGGTACAGTTCCAACTCGTCCAGCTTCAAGATGCAGTCTTTCGAGTCTTAATAAGTCAGCCGAAAAGTAATTATCCCATAATCTATCAGCATACTTTATGAGAGGGCGTTTATAAGTATGATAAATTCTTTTTAATGTTTTCCGACCGAGATTGTATTTGATAGACCTCAAAACATTTAGCCTTTTAGATGCATGTAAACAGAGATTATCAATATTTTTCGAAAAGCTACCAGAGTTAGTGAATGTCAGACAAAGGTATTGATGATGCTCAACAAAATGTAGAAGTTCCTTTTAAACTCAAGCTCTTTTGGCTTGAAAATGAATCAATTCCTGTAACTGAATAAGATTTAAATCCTGGTTCAAGAGAATAACTTGCTGAATAAGCACAAATTGTAATTCAAGATGGATGCATCCACTTGGAAACTGAATGAAGTCCCAAGGATATCAGTCGATTACCTGCATGACATCACTATGGGCATTTATCAAGTCAAACAGGCTCCAAAGTATACAAATGAGGATCTCACAGAGGAGGGGCACTATGAGGTTATGGCATGCATGGATTTTCTAGGTCTATTACATGTAAAAATCCGGTCTCGCCACTCCAAAAATAAAATCCATTCACTGGGGATCCAATACAAGCTGAAATATTCCATGGACTCCATCAAAAGATGATATTCTACCTGCAAGGTTGGTGCTCGGGCCGTTGGGTGTTGTGCCAAAACACCCAATGTCTAGTTTCCTATGGTTTTCTGGCTGCAAAAGATGGGTAAATGATGAGTTGTCAAAGAAAGAATCTATGATTAGTCATCTTAAGGAAGAATCCTCTATTCCACAATATGAATATGTCAAAGGGGAATCAAATGAGTTATTTTTCTACACTATGACCACTACTTTCATCAGTATTCATCTGGCTCCTTGTAAGTTGTAAGACAAATGATATTTTTGTATAATTTGAATTGTCAACCATATCATGATGTTTCCATTATTATGTCATCTTACTTGTGTGACATTAAGGAAGAGAGAATGATAATACATTATAATTGGCAGATTAAGGACTTCCAGGGCCCTCATCACTGAAAATATTATAGCACCCCACTCCCTCTACTAAATGTGAAATTTAAAAAAAAATATCAGAAGCTAAAAAAGGCTGGAAAATACCAGTGCTGCCACCATTTCATATCAAAATACTAGTACATGCGGATCGAAATGATCATATATAATTCATTCAATTTTACCATTAACAAATAATTATAATTTTGTTTCTGGTGCCCCTGTTGGGCTGGTGCTCTAAGCACGTGATTAGTATGCTTAATGGGGTAATCTGGCATACTACATTCAAATGAATACAAAAAGGTATATTTTTAAAACATACTCATTAATAATTTGACTTTTATGTCCATGTTGGCCTGAATAGTTTAATTTTAATGCTTTTTATTCTCTCTGCTGACTGCAAGTTCTGTCTGGTCACCTCCCAGCGAATCTAAGAGGGGTCCAAGGTTAAATACACAAAAAATAAATGGCAATTACAATAACAGTTGCTCATCTCAACTGTACAGACGGCAGGAGTGTATCACCTTTCGGTCATATTGTGGGTGGATGAGTGGGGACGTTACTATCATCAGGATTTGCTATTAGTTTTGGTTAAATGCTAACGTTAGGTAATATGTGTTTTGTGAGTGCATTTTTTATCAGATGCTTCGTCGTCTCTTGCTTACATAGATCGTCATTTTAACACTTCTCTGAACCTCTGGTTAAACAGAAAGCCTTACGGAGAGATATTCGCATGATTTTTGCATAGGAATAGGGACAAGCATGTCGGCCTACATGTATAGTATACAGTACTGAAAATATTGATGCACAAAATTTGCCTTCGAAACCTATATCAAATTATAGTAGTCAATGCAATAATGTGACTAGCTTTACTTTAATGGTAAATATGAACACATATTCATATAACGTTACTTTATTCGTTAAAATTTTTATATACGTTTTTGAATTTTTTCATTGCCCCAACGAGGGCCCCAGTGTTAAGTCGCTACAAAGAATGAATATAGGCTTACATGTTCATGAGAGAGAGAGAGAGAGAGAGAGAGAGAGTACAGTCATATATAGTTACCTTAAACAATGAAACGGTAGAATAATACTTCCTTTGACTCGTTTTTCATCCAAGTTTATGTGCAAACTTGTTCCCAAAAATTCCTTGAAAGTTGCATTCATTCTACAAATCCCCGAAGCTTGCATGATGTAAATCACCATCTTTGCAAACTCTAAGTGCTGGTAAATAGCATTTTCAAAACGAATAATAAAATGATTGTGTTTCCATTACGTCATTATAGGTATATGTTTTTTATAAACGTGTACATCCCCTCATTTCACAGACAATTGTATGTAGTCAGTCTTATCACAGGAGTCTGACATTTTATCAATAAAGCAAGACGAAATTTCTGACAACATGAAATCACCTTATCGGTATTATCAATTAACACAAGGAATGCAAGCGTGACCACAACCCTCCGCTCTATTCGACTTTTCTCACCCGTCTTTTATCGCTTTAGAATCTCAAGAAGACTGAAATTACACACATCCATTCAAAAGACAGTAACGTACAAACGCATAACTCTCGAACGACCATTGTATGAATCCAATCCGGCGAATTAACCTTTATTTTCACCATTACGGTCACAAACCCTGTCTACCAGAATTCGTTTGAGGAAGTAGCCCATTCTACCACGGGCTGAATAACGTCATGAAACTAATTTCACAAGATAAAATGTTTAACTTGTTTTTTATTTCAGATTGTATCATTTGATAATTTTTTATAAATTTCCAGAACAGAAATATGTAGTTAAAGTTCGGATAGTACAAATAACGGTTGATGACGTCATCACACTTCAAATATTAAACTTTAGACGGACGCTGGACCCGGTGGATTTTAAAATGTGTTTGATCGACTTTCTAGAGGTTGCCACCTGGTAAGATCATCTGTTGTACTGAGGTTTTTTCATAACAAACAATGATAGTGAAGAAGAAAATATGATACTTGTATGAGAGATGTACTATTTATTATGATGATGATGATAATGATAGAGAGAGAAAGAAAAAAAAACAGTAGGAAAGGAGAAAAGCTGTTGCTTTATTACACTGATTAACCATTGATGATGATGGTGATGTGTGTGTGTGTGTGTGTGTGTGTGTGTGTGTGAGAGAGAGAGAGAGAGAGAGAGAGAGAGAGAGAGAGAGATACGTTAAAATTAATGACGATGCGAGAGAACAAAATGATTCTTGTATGGTTTACCGATGATGAAAGACAGCAAAGGCAGATAACGAATGAAGAAATTACTTATCTTTAGCATTTATGGTAATACTGGCGTTAGAAAGATACAAATGATACTTTAACTGATAATTATACCATTGATGATGATGAGGTGAAAAACATGGTGGTGGTGAATGATAAAAAAAGGACCTTGAATGATAAATTTATAATGTATGACGATGAGAAAGAAGAAACACTTGTGAATACAATATTGTTTACTAGAGATTTACCATCTTTAATAATGACGACGACAGTAAAGAAGGCGAGAGAAGAGAAACATGTTTCACTGTTTAATACCTTGCTTGTGCCAATGATATAAAGATTTGTACCGAAATTGTAATAGTTCATCTAATACCTGAAGAATTTCTGTCAAAGGTCCGGGAATGTTACAATATTCAAAACTATATCCCCTCCCCCTCTCTCTCTCTCTCTCTCTCTCTCTCTCTCTCTCTCGGCAATACACACATGTGTGTATGTATGTATGTATGCATGCATGTATGTATGAGGCATGTGATAATCGACATGTCTTGAAATCAATTGGGATCGGTCAATGTTTAATTTGTCTACTGGTGGCATCGTTTATTAAAGAAACATGCGTGCAACTGTAACACATGTACATTACTTTTGGTCTAATTATCGTCAACAAAACAATCACATGCCTTTAAGAAACATTACAGTGATGAATGCTAAATATATTAATTGTCTTTAGTATCCAACATATACTCAGTACAAGAAATGTCTTAACTCTAGTTCCCTAATTACATTAATTGTATTACATAGAATGTTTGGAACCATCCTTGTCTGACCCAAAAATACAATCAAAGTCACTACGTATATTTTGCACTTTATTTGCACTTGCATTAAGTGCAAGTACTGTTTTCCATATATCAACAAAAGAATTCAAACGAAATTTCTGTCCCATATCCAGGTAACATACATGTTCATGAAACATACCTTGCTTATTTCTGCATAGGTAGACATGAACGAGAGAGAGAGAGAGAGAGAGAGAGAGAGAGAGAGAGAGCGGTGACTGAAGAACAAGAAACATTAGTGAGAAGCGTAAACTGAAACTTTACTGAGAGAGATGAGGCAGGTAACACAAAATACTAAAATTATCAGGATTAATGTGTATACAATGCGAGGACAATCTGAACGCTATCAGCAACTGTATGTATGTATTCATGTATGTGCAGAGTGAGAGCATTTTTTTTTTTTTACAACTTTTGAAAATAGTAGTACTATAATACTGTAAATAACATTTTCATGATGCTTTCATTATTCTGAGCAAATTCAACTAATCGACTGAGTTCGCATTATTAAATTTCCCTAGTATTAAAAGATAACAAATTCTGCGCCGTGTTTGGAACGATTATCAGACCCTAACGCATATTTGCTACAGGGCAGAAACTAGTAGAATGGGCTACTTCCTCTAATGAATTCTGGTGGACAGGGTTTGTGACCGTAATGGTGAAAATAAAGGTTAATTCGCCGGATTGGATTCATGCAATGGTCGTCCGAGAGTTATGCGTTTGTACGTTACTGTCTTTTGAATGGATGTGTGTAATTTTTCAGTCTTCTTGTGATTCTGAAGCGATAAAAGATGCGTGAGAAAAGTCGAATAGAGCGGAGGGTTGTGGTCACGCTTGCATTCCTTGTGTTAATTAATAATACCGATAAGGTGATTTCATGTTGTCAGAAATTTCGTCTTGCTTTATCGATAAAACGTCAGACTCCTGTGGTCTTATGCATTATTCCCGCGCTGGTTTAAAAATAGACGCATAAAGTCTAGAGTACAATACCTATAGTCTGTTTCTTTCCTGTATTCTCCAATGCCATTACTTCTAAAACATATTTCAAAATTTTCAGAAGTTCATTAAAAATGCTGAACAAATATTGTTTTACTTCTTGTTAATGTCCATACTGTATATTTACGGATGAATACATAGTTTATAAATAGATTATAGTTTGACTCTAGGCTACGTCAAGGGATGTGGAAGACAGTTTGTTTTTTTTTAATTTTTCTTATAAAGATGGAAACACAGTAGTGTGTGTGTGTGTGTGTGTGTGTGTGTGTGTGTGTGTGTTATAGCCATGAAAATATAAGGATAAAAGTACATAAATACGTAAAGAACATTTATCATTTCCATTGAAGATAACAAACCCATGTATTCGGCGAAGAAGCAAACCTACAGGCCGCTATTAACGCCTTTACAGTCGTATTCAATAATATCAAACAATCATTTAAATAATTCAATAATATTAAACATCATTCAATAATATTAAACAATATTTTATTGAGGAAAATTTTTTGTATTTTATGACAAAGTACCTTTTTGTCAACATATTTTAGAAATAGTTTTCAGTTGACGTGTCAGTTCGATATTCTATTTTTGTCTATGACGGATCATTTTGGAATAGTTTTAGAAACTAAACTTTATTTATAGAGCTTTATAACCCCTAAAATAATAAAAATGCATATTGAAAATTTAAAACTGAGTGAATAGCTCATGGTAAAGCAGTATATATGAGAAGTAAATGGAAAAGATGACAACTTTTCATGTCTTTCTTAATAGTGTTTTGACACCCTGTAACCATGGCAAGGGACACGTGAACACAAAACTGATGTCAGAAATAAATGTTAACCACCTCATTTGTACAGTATACATCATATGAGGACATTTGGAGAGGGGGCAGAAAATGGCCCTTATTCAGTATAGTCCTTTCTTCATCAGCACAGTCGATTCCTCATGTTTGGTACTTTTCTCTGAATTGACTTTTTTTTGATTCTTTTAATAATGAAAACTGCAGTGATAATGTATTTATGGGATGTTTAAACTTAGCTCTAAAGAGTGGATGGATTGTGAGTGCGTATGTGGATGGATATGTGTGTGTGTCTGTGTGTGTGTGTGTGTGTGTGTGTGTGTGTGTGTGTGTGTGAATGTGTGTGGAGAGATGTCTGAGGTGAGGGGGGGAATGTGTGTGCGTGTAGGGGATGTTTGTTTGCGTGTGAGGAAATGTGGCGAGGAATGGATGTGTGCGTGTGAGATATGAGCGTGCATGTGTATGGGAATATGTGCATGTGAAGGATTGTGGGGTGATGTGTGTGCGCATGTGGTTGGATGTGTGTTTGCGTGTGTGTGAGAATATGCATGCGAGTATGTGGGGGTATGTGTAGGGTATGCGTGTGCTGGATGTGTGTGCGTGTAGGGGATGTGTATGTGCGTGGAGGATGTGTGTGGGTGGATGTGGGTGTGTTCATGCGGGGGGATATGTGTGGGGGATGACGTACGAGTTTCTGGTAGCTGGATAGTATTTTCTCATCCACGCTCATTAGACATTTTTCGGCGGCTTCTTTTATTTTCGTTTCAACTCACGGCTGGCGTATGTTTCATGTTTTGATCAAATGTGTTTTGTTTGAAACAAAATGTCACTCTTCGGATAAGATGAGAAGGACATTTGATCCGTACTCAATAAAACAGAAATAAATTAGCGCATGGAATATATGCTTTATTGCCATTTTTAATAAAGCACGGGATTTCTTGTATAAAGATGAAATGTGATTCAGATTTGTAGTACTGTGAAATACAAAATGTAAGTTTAAATGAACTTTCATGTACACAGAAAGTTTTAATATATTAGCGGGGACAAATTAATACAAAAATATCAGTAATCGCAAAGACGATATTACTAACATTTGAATAATCTATGAAAGTTTTCTTCAAAAATGGCACCTGTCGTTTTTCTATAATGGATCTGTTATTGTCCTACGACTCGAGTATCCAGTCCATTTCCTTCAGCTTTCCTAGGAACAGAGAAACATAAAAGTATTAATGCATGCCCTCTAATGCAATGTTGTAAGCATAAGTCTCTATCGGAAACATCACTCTTTCCATATGCATCAATTTGCCTGTCTCTGAATATTTTTATCAAAAAAAGCTAATGTAACCGACTGTGGCTCATTTTCAAAGACCATGCCAACGACATGTTCTATATTCTCCAACTTAATTTTCCAATTTGAAATACAAGTTAGCATTGTACAGTATCAATTATCAGCATCGTATTTGATACTTATTGGCGTTCTTTATCTCTATAATTAAAAAAGTTTTGTTTATTAACTTAATAGTACTTTTACAATTTCGCTAGAACTATCACCCAGTGTTATAAATGATTCAACAAAAACACCATGATGAAATATCTAGCTTTTTCTTTCACATGCAGATCAAACGTCCAATAATTAAAAATGTTGTGTTCAAAAAGTAATATTCTGTACCATGCGAATATTATCGGAATCTTGATGCCAAATAATTAGGAACGACCATCATATTTTACTAACCGGAATCTTCGCTTCCCATCTGTGATAAGTGATTTGTCACTTGCAACAAAGTTCCTATTTTTGCAAACATTTGATCTAGACATTTTCCCTTTCAGATCGATAGCATTTGTAAAATGCTTGTTTCTAGACATGAAAGTAGTAGTAGTAGTAGTGGTGGTGTGGGTGGTGGTGGTGGTGGTGGTAGTAGTGGTGGTGTTGGTGGCGGTGGTAGTAGTGGTGGTGATGTTGGTGGTGGTGGTGGTAGTAGTGGTGGTGGTGGTGGTGGTAGTAGTAGTGATGGTGGTGGTGGTGGTAGTAGTGGTGTATATAGTTTAACAATGATCACTTTGCGGTAAATAATGTCACATCTATTGCACATGTACTATAACTGATGTCTAGCTACAATTTTATAAAAATTTGTATATCACGACCATAAAAGGAGAAATGTATTTTGCTAATTTATACGTAGTTTTTTAATTATTTTTTTCTGTTTCTCAATCACTTATCTCTTGTTAGTAGATTCCCCCATCATTCAAACATATAACAATCCTGATTTTCTCTCGACTCTCGTGGTTTGCATTTGTTTTGTGGATCTAACATGGTTTTCCGTCTACGAAGAGGTTGACTAGATCGAAAGAATAATATTATGTAATTTCGCCCTTACCAATGTTTGTGTTAATATCTATATACGTCCTCGGCTTGGGCATCGGCCGGAACATCCATAAATCTGGAATCCTCTCGATCGTCCACAATTTGGGTATCGGCTGGAACATCCATAAATCTGGAATCCTCTCGATCGTCCACAATTTGAGTATCGGCCGGAACATCCATAAATCTGGAAAGCTCTCGATCGTCCACAATTTGGGTATCGGCCGGAACATCTATAAATCTGGAATTCTCTCGATCGTCCACAATTTGAGTATCGGCCGGAACATCCATAAATCTGGAATCCTCTCGATCGTCCACAATTTGAGTATCGGCCGGAACATCCATAAATCTGGAATCCTCTCGATCGTCCACAATTTGGGTATCGGCCGGAACATCCATAAATCTGGAATCCTCTCGATCGTCCACGATTTGAGTATCGGCCGGAACATCTATAAATCTGGAATCCTCTCGATCGTCCACAATTTGGGTATCGGCCGGAACATCTATAAATCTGGAATCCTCTCGATCGTCCACAATTTGAGTATCGGCCGGAACATCTATAAATCTGGAATCCTCTCGATCGTCCACAATTTGAGTATCGGCCGGAACATCTATAAATCTGGAATCCTCTCGATCGTCCAAAATTTGGGTATCGGCCGGAACATCTATAAATCTGGAATCCTCTCGATCGTCCACAATTTGAGTATCGGCCGGAACATCCATAAATCTGGAATCCTCTCGATCGTCTGATTGGCTGGAAATAATCCGTTCATCTGCTACTAGTTCTTGTCTTTCTACTCCCTCTCCACCAAGGTCTTTCTGCATTCCTGATGTTGCATCACTAGCTTGAAGTGCTAACGAAGATAGCATTGTACATCGTGATATTTGTAGCACATACTATTATTCAAGAATCTAATCGATTACATGGACATAACCTGTCAACGGTACATATCCTTGGATGACGCTTTAAGGAATTATCTGTCTGTAGAAAAACCTGTATATGACTACAGTCAAGAAAATGTCAAAATTGTTCTTTATGCACGTGTGTCTTTTGTATACAGGGTCAGTGTGTTTGGTCTGCTTTACAGTTTATACAGCTATGACTGCGTTTTGCATGAAATGCGATAAGTTACGATTTCTAGGGATAATATGATTTCTTCCGAAGAGAGTTACAGCGCTGTTACGTTCAGTAAGAACTAGTATCTAGGAACGGAAATATCAGAATCATTCAGAATGGTACTGCACGTAAATGTACTAGGAGTTGTACTCCTTTTCATCGACAATCAGGTTTAATCTTAAAATTAAAATTTAAAATAAACATTTTCATCACAGCGTCTTGTACAGGTTATAGGTCGCCACGGAATAACTTGATTCCAACACTTGATAGTGTCGTCAGAGATTATTTGGAGCAAATTCTAAACATAAAATTTTCGTTGTTTCTATTATCTGTTCCTATTTTTAATCAGCAATGTTCCTTTTTAAAGCCAAGACTGCATTAATATGAAAAGTAAAGATAATTAACCAGCATACAAAGTTCGCTAGAACGTGTGCTTTGGTGACATTGAAATACGTTTCCTTCACTATAGTTAGTGCATCACAGCCTACCTCGATATGCAAGGATTTTTTTTAAATAGGGAACACTATTAATGTAACATGAATTGGACCCACATTCACGCGCGAACCTTTGAAGTTAGAAGATTTTCAGAACTGAAATTTTGTTTATCACTAAACACCATAACTGTACACTGACTGAAGCAAAATGGTACCAATTATGAAATTAGCCGCCTTATGCCTATAGATAAAAGTATACCTATTGATAGTGAAACCTATAATATAAAGGACACCTGCATATTCACGTATATGAAGGAAAACACTCAAATATAATTTATCCTGCTGATGACTCTTTACAATACTGATGTTAATGCGAATCGGATGTATGATGGTTATTACTACAGCTTGTATTGTTTAGGTCAGGATGACTATGTTTTTCTTTTTATTTATATATCCATCTATAACTGTATCCATTCAACTTTCAAGGTATCAAACTAATCAAGCTAAATCTCTGCCCAGCCATATACTTCCATATGTAGCCACCTACTACTTACCTACCTTCTTACTTATAGACCTCCTGATTAATATAATATTATTCTTAGGTATTATTTGTGCAAATATGTATCTGTCTGTGCTTGGTGAGAATTGATATGTAAAGAATTTGAGAGGGGACCAATAGTACCTTCTACTTGGTCTTCTAGGCTGTCAGGCATAGATGAGTATGTACTAAACGCCTGATCGCCGTCCAATCCATGAAGATTAAATTGGAACTAAAAAGAAAATGGACGGTTGCTAATTAATATCAGTCATGGTATGTAATAGTAGTCAGATATATAATGAAAAGTGGCCTCACTGTTAGCTATCACGGTAATTACATTTATTAGTGAGTTAATCAAATTATGGAAAATGAGTTAAGTATTGCAGACTCGTTGACCATTTTTATTAGGCAAGGCAGCTGGAGAATCGCTACATAAACGCTTGGTCATACAAGTCTTTATCTGGCTTTTCACAAGAGGATCATGATAATGTTTATATGATTTGCCTCACATAACTCCATTAAGAACAAGCTTTTCATCCGTTACATGCTTAATCGAACGGGAAAACACTAGTTTGTTTTCTCCATCGGCCAGTCTCAATGAAATGGACTGTTTTACATAATGGGGTTTAATCAGCAATTAGGTACACTCGACTTACATCAAACACAGCAAATTGTTTATAACATTATCAGACCGTTGGAAGCTTTGCCGACAGATAGACCATTGCAGTACATACATTCGTAACAAAAAGACAAATTATGGCGCGCAGTAGGAGACTGTATACTGGTTTTTGTCATCCTTGCGATCTTTTAGGAAGCCGTGGGCTAAATTTGAGCCTATTTTATCCTTTTCCGTGCATAATTACACCACTTGCGTCCTCCATCGAAACACTTCCAATAGTTTGACCATTTTTACATGGATGGAAATTATCATACAAATAGCACCATAAATAAGTAATACGTGACAAGCAAGCTCGAATTCATTCAATATTGAAAGAATCGTTTTCATTTTGTACACAGAGACTAGAAAGCATATTGAGAAGGCAGTATTGATAATAATTTGCAACGACAGCGATTAATATAACACCTTTAAAAGACAGGATAGATGCATGCTCGTAGACGTTATCTTGTATCAAACTGTGGTGTATTGCTCACTGAGTTTTTACCACGGCTGTTGTGTTAATTAGAAGAAATATATGGATGTCGAGATAATTCGCTTTATGTTTCAAAATTCGTACAGTTGCTATAATATGCAAAAGCAATGTATAATGCATAAGTGTGAATATAATTTTTGTATCTGAAACTTCATTTTACATTTTGGATAATTCCATTGTGTGAGCCACAAATTAATACGAATGTTTCAACAACTGCGCACTCTTTTGAGTCACTACTATCGACGGAGAGATAATTTGGTTTCTAGCCATGATCGAAGTATGTTGGAAAAGTGACGGAGGCATACATGTGATAATCATTAAGTGTGTTCATCAAGGGTTGCTGGATTGACGAACATATAAATTTTACAAAAGAGCAAATCAAATTTGGGCATGGGTAATTAAATGAGATTGCACTTTATGCGCATTTGGAAGGCCTGATGACAAGATCTATTGAGAGAGGGGTAGATCTACAGGTTTAACAAACTTTGCACACATTCGAATTTCTTGTCCTGTCTATTCAACACAAAACGAAATATAAATGCTAAATTACTGATTGCTAACTCAAATGCAATAGCTGAAAGAAAAAAGAAAGACTCATCACGAAGTATATTGCTTGCTTTCGTTGGGGTTTTGTATATTTTGGAGGAGCGGACGTGAATCAATAACTTGAATATTGTAAGGTTATTACGTATTAATGTTTATTCTTTTTCTTCGAAAATATAAGACTACAATGCCAATAAGGAATTAACTGTATCTGTCTTTCAAACATATTTAACATAATTATGAATTGATTTTGTATATAATACAAGTGCTTCTGAAATCAACTTGCTTGGCCTCCATTCCGTTACAGGATATCAGGACACATTGTATAAACATCCAAAATCACAAAACTGTAGGCAAATAGGAATAATCCAATCTAATATAATCGGATCTTCTCGGTCCTCAGCGGTCTAACACACCCCTCGGAACGTTATAGTTTTGGTAACCTTGGAAATTCCCTGTCAGTTTATTTTAGTAGCCTATCCCATAATGCATTTCGTATAATGTAAGTCCTCCTTCATATTGATATGTTCCGACTAACTTGAATAACTTCCGGAATTTCAAAAGATTGATTTGATTGAGTAACCCAGACGGTCAACAGAACATCAAAGCATGGAACTTGGGATGTATACAAGAGGACAATAGAATAACACTTTTTCCTTTTATTTGTTTTTGTTCTGACGTTTGATATATTTTTACTTACTTGAACTTTGTCAATATCCTTCATTTGGCTGTCTTCCTCCATCAGTTCTCGTTCGCCGATACTTTCGAGTGGACGATAATCAGGTACCCATCTACCTCCTGCTAGAGCGAAAAGACCAAGTAGAAGAATGACCTTCATCATGAAATAGCTTGATTCCTAGCAGATTCGGTTGGATTGTAGAACAGTAATGTTTCAACTTCTAACCAGGCATGCCCTTATATACAGAAAGGTATACATGTATCATGCAGTACTATGGACAATGGTCAGTATGGTTAGTATTACATTGCACTCTAGAGGTGGATTACGTGGCAGATACATCAGATAAATCCGTGGGTACGTCACTCAAGGCTGCCCAATCGAAATTTGCTGGATATTTGTTTCGACGCCTCCCTTCATGTTTTCTTTCGAAGGCTTACGTATCAATATTCGAACTCGCCATCACTCATAATACATGCACATTGTACTTATTCATCAAATTCAAGTGTAGAAAGTTCTTCTTGACCTATAATTACATTGCTTTGTACGCCTTCTAACATTTCCCAATATTTCACAGTTGGTTTTTCTTTATCTTTGTTTTTCAAATCCATCTCGATACAATCATATTTGCAAATCTGTGGAGGATGGTATTAGTATATCTTGTTCTACTTTCACCAAGTCATTTCCCTTCCCAGGCTATGCCGATGAGACGCCTTTAACACTTTATGCGTGTATAATATAATTTTTGTTAGTGAAAACAAGTCAATAATTATCCCACAACATATTGTATAAGAAACTCTGTTAGGAACTCTAAGGCTAAAGTCGACCGTTATGTCACCATTACTTTCGAATGCGGAATTGGATCATGGCGAATGTCCAAAGTCAAAGTTATGAAAATCATATCTGCCAAGCGTTCTTCCATGATTTGTTTTTACAATTCTTCGTTTATATTCATTTTTAGAGCTCTGCTGTTCTTAGGATCCGTAGTATCCGTTATTGCGCTGAGGTGATGTTAAACGCTAATATATATATATATATATATATATATATATATATATATATATATATATATATATATATATATACATACATACATACATACATACATACATACATCGATGTGATAAGCTTCGCCTTATTGCAGCGGGAAAATATATACACGATATGAAAGCATCAGAGAATCTCTGTTTCGTTGCGGCAAGAGGTCAGTAGGAGTTCAGTTAATTGCTATATACACTGCAGCAAAGAACATTGTTCAAGTGAAATATATTATTTATCTATATAAAATTACAATTATATTCGTGTCATATATGTTTTTGAAACTTTTGTTTCTGACAATTTCCGTCCAAAGTCAAACACGATGTTGTAATTGCTCGAACTATCATTTGTCTGGAATCAGACTTTATTCACGAGCTGAATTAAAATTCTCATTTATTATTTAACTTCACAATTATAAATATGCCACTAGTAAGTAAATAATTTGCTGTTCTCGGCATCGAAGCATACTAAGAATAAGTTTAAACAGTGTGGTATGTGTAGCTACCCCAAAACACAGACCCAATTGATAACATTACAAGCATCTTGTACGTGTAATAGATTAGTGAAAAGTAACATGGAGCTTCCCTTTATATTGTGGTCCATCTTACAATCAGACTCTAGATTGCTAGAAATAGTAATGATCTTTCTAATGTATACGTTTGTGTAGTAATGTCAAGTGCGTGCGGGCATCAGAAAAAACCCGTTCATTAAGTCAGGGGAAGGCGTCGATGATTACATATATGTGCCTTAAATACAGTGATATTTTGAATTCGCAAATTATAGCATTGGTCCTAACCAACAAATCGCAAATGCTGCTGGAATTGTCTGTGTAGGGGTGGGTGTGTGGTAAACAAAATTAAAATCCATAATCGTTCCTGAAAACCTAGTTACTCAGCTGACCAGGAGATTTTTCTGGTTGATCTGTCCGGTAAATTGGAGCCTTTGACCACCAAGTTTAATATAATAAAAATTATTCAAGAGCATTTTGTCACACACACACACACACACACACACACACACACATACATATATATATATATATATATATATATATATATATATTATATATATATATATATATATATATATATATATATATATATATATATATATATATATATATATATTCCTAATTGCCTGCAATAAATGTAACAGATCAACGGACCATCACCCATGCTAATTTATGCCTATGGAAAGTGTAACACGTGTTTATGAACTTTTTTAATCTGTTCGAGATCAGGAAATAAAAGTTAATCTTGGAATTTACTTTTTATTTAATTCGATTACGTTACTATTCATTTTGTCTATACTGTCGGGTAAATATAAACTTTTGACGTAGGGTGTTTGCATAGTCATTACCTTTCAAGACTGTAATATGCAACAACAATTGCCATTGGCTTGTTTCTTTAAATCTGTCCTATTTCGTTAGCTAATGTTAGCCAAGAAAAACAACCGTCACATGGCCTAAAGCGATTTCCCATTTCTACAACTGACAAATGGGAACACTCACTTCCACATCATAGGTTTTCATCGTGTGAAGTCACAAATGAAAGATACCGCTGCCAAATGTTGGTGTGTTGATAAAACAACAAGAATTCGCAAATTTTTGCTTCTTTTATGGTTAATCACAGCTGCTAGCAGTGTTTAATGTGATTACCTAATAAAATAATGAGTAGTTAACGCACGTGGATTAGTATGGATTTTTTACCTATAGAAATCGGCAAACACCGAACTACGGAACTGCACGGAGATAAATCTGGGCACTTTGTTATATATATCCCGGGTAACAAATTAGGGATCAAATGCTTATCGCTGCACAAATATACACTTTCATTATACCTTCTAACCTGACACTTTTGTCGTAATATATTTTTGGGAGGTTGCCTTACTGGGATTTCACATTGGAAAATCGTTGCCCGGCATTAATATTTGGTCGTGTTGTCCCGGGATACTGGACAACGGATGCCCCTGTTAACATCACCTGTGATGTATTTTTCCAGATTTAGCGTTAATACAATTTTCTCTGAATATCGAAATCAAATTAAAAGCAAGTATATTTTGGAAAAGGACATTTTGAAAGTTGCATGGCTTTCAAAAAACTGCTGGTTATCACTATTTATTCCACATCTGTGACAGGTGTCGATAAAATTTTGACATATTAGATAGTGTGTGTGTGTGTGTGTGTGTGTGTGTGTGTGTGTGATTTAGATTTTTAACGTAGCTTAACAATTTTAGTCATATCGCTAAGCTGTCTACAGTGTGGCAGTTTATAGTGATGTTTAGCGCTGGGGCATCATTCCACAGACATGTAGCATATATATATATATATATATATATATATATATATATATATATATATATATATATATATATATATATATATATATATATATATATATATATTCTAAAGCCTGCCCCTTTACCTCCTGTTTATTTAAGCATATTGTTTCTTCATTAGAAAACCCAGAAAAAAAACGAATGGTAAACACTTGAGGAATCTACAAAGAAGACGCATTTTTCAGAAGAACCTTTTAAACACTCAAATTAGCAATTTCCCAAAGAGAACGAAATGTTACTGTTCAGACAGACAGACAGAGACAGAGGGAGCGGGTAGGGGAAGATTGAGAGAGAGAAGGGGTGATGTTCTAATATGTGTCTTTGTGTCCTATGTGAAGGGATTGTTGGTGGAAAGGAGTGGGATCCTCTTTTATCGCTCAAACGCTTTTTGGCAAAGGGATTTCGGTCGTGGAGGATTGATGGTGTCTTGGAGTAGGTCCCTCTTTATATGTATATGACAAAGGAGTTAATTTGTGAAGGCACCGTTCAAGAATCCATAATCGTCCTCACCAAAAGGTAAACAAAGATATGTCAGGCGTGACTTGCATAATCAAGATGCGAAAAAACAGGACAAGACTTCGTTACTGTCAGGTTGTAAACGTTAACAATATATGAGGTACTTAAAAAAAAGAATATGAATATAATGTATCATGTCAAAACATAATGCTTAACAGGGATTACAAAATTCTGAAAACACAACCTAAGAATCTTTAAATATTTTCAAAAGTCGTAAGTAACTTTTATCCATTACTTGTTGATATTATTAACGTTAGTCCCGGAAATGTAGAAATGAGGTATAAACGTTTGTCCATCACAAAAATTAGAACACGAAGAAAATAATAATATTCATAGTCTATGTCTTGCGAATGACAGAGTGTAAAATATCTTTTTTATAAGAAATATTTTTCACGTGAGAAAATCCTAAAAAATCATGATTTACAAAGACACTTCATTATAAATACCTGATATAAAATTAAGACACTTTTACCTGATGCTTACCGAATATAGTTTATGTTATAGTCCATGTCTTCATACATTGTCAGAAGCACTTCTGAATTTAACAGAATACAATAGCGTTTCTTTTTGCACTGTCTAATAAGGTCAGTAAGGCTATACAAAATAAATGTACTGTCTACAGTGTAATAGTCGTTCTTGGCTATACAAAAGAAATATACTGTCTATAGTGTAATAGTCGTTCTTGTATCCATCTTAAGTGTCAGGTAGTAATTTATTATCGTCAAGGAACGTATGAAATCTTGAATTGAATATAGCGGTTAAAACGTTACCAAATGAGCTAATTAAAGTAATAGTTCTATAATTTGATATATCGCTATTGCCAGATTTAATTGTTGGCATTGGTACAATGACACGTTTGGTCAAAGCATCTGATACCAAGCCAGTATTCAAAGTTATATTAAAAATTGATATAAACATTTAACTTTTCAGCAATTGACCTTTTATATATTCATTTATTCATTTATGAATTGACTTACTATATTCTAGATTGTACAATAACTTGTAACATTTCGCTTTAATTATTTTATTCAGCCAAGAGTTACTGGGATTACTCAGACGTCACTATCGGGCGTCACGATTTACCACAATCTAGCACAATCCACCACAATCCACCAAAATCCACCACAATCTACTATGAAAATACTGTAATCGACCACATTCTTGTACAATCAAGCGTGAAAATAACACAACTGAAAAGTATGCACGCGCACATACATACACGTATATATATATATATATATATATATATATATATATATATATATATATATATATATATATATATATATATATATGTGTGTGTGTGTGTAATCCACTAAAATTTACCACAAACTACTACAATATATCATAATCCACTACAATCAACCACAATCGGCTATGAAAATACTGCAATCGACCACAATCTTGTACAATCAAGCGTGAAAATACCACAGTCGACTAGTACATATGCCAGAGTCCACTACAATGTCCACAATCCACTACAAACGACCACAATTGAATACGATACCAGAATCCACTACAATCGGCCATAAAAATACCACAGTCAACCACTATTGACCCTGAAAACACTATAATGTAGAAAAATTGATACGTTAATAATGAGGTATCCAGCTGAAAACCCGACTGTCCGGTATAAAACCGTACGAATGGCCACCATAATTATTTTTTATAGGTGTACGTTATAACGGACACATTCAAAGTAATCCAAATATTATTTCAATAAAATAAAATGTCTGCAATCTCATTCTGTGTAGCGAAAATCGGAGTAATGTGTGTCATATACAAACAACAACATTTTGAACATTTGAATATTTAATCGTTTTGTAATTTTTATTTTGTATATACAAGACAGAAATATTTATAAATATTATGCAAATAATGCACACAAAAAAAACCAGATCAATTTATATCGGTTGAATTGATAAGTCTAAAGCCTCCGCATACGGCTATATAAACAAAGTATGAATAAATACAAGAAATATGTCTATTCCAAATGACTAAACAGGGAGGATTCATCGCACCACTGTTGGCCGGCATCGCTAGAACATTACTTCCCTCTCTCCTCTGATTTGGAAGAGGGCTACAGCTTCCTGGAACTACACTGGGGAAAGGACTTTCCCAGAAAGGTATTTCCCGATCGCGAAAAGAGAATGGTTTAAAGCAGTCGGCTTCGTTATCGCTGTGGACAGTTATGAAGTCACAGACGCAGCAAAGTAGTTGCGGGTGTCACAGACGCCCCAGTCCAACTTTGACATGGAGAGAGAGAGAGAGAGAGAGAGAGAGAGAGAGAGAGAGAGAGAGAGAGAGAGAGAGAGTCGGCTTCGTTATCGCTGTGGACAGTTATGAAGTCACAGACGCAGCAAAGTAGTTGTGGATGTCACAGACGCCCCAGTCCAACTTTGACATGGAGAGAGAGAGAGACAGACAGACAGACAGAGACAGAGAGTTAGCACCTAGATTCAACAATTGTATGGGTGGTTTATTTTTCTAAGGATCAGTTGCCAGATCAGACAAGGCCCGACAAGAGCTTAGTGATTAACCTGCAAAATTATTACGATGGATAAGAACTCAATGGGTCGCTGTGGTGAACGACCCACAGCAGTGCGGCGCAGAGTATCTCGATTGTTTTGATTTGCCACCTTCCGATGAGGTGATCCGGTATCTGAAAACGTGCCATGGGCAACAAGGTTGGCTTGGTGCCGTGTATAATTCGTTAAAGATTCAGTACATGAACGACAGCACGTGTGGCTGGTACTACGTCCGTTACTTACAGCAGAGATACCATGGAAAGTCGCCCGTAGAAGTGATACTATCACTTCCAAAATCGATTTTATCGCTGCTAAAATAAAATAGCGTTTCTGTGATATTTTTAGTGGATGTATTAGGTATAGCACAAATCATGAACTCATTGTGTCTCAAGTGTAGAGGTAGAAAAGACAGCAGAACTCCAGTGGAGGTGATGACTAAAAACAATTGCCTCATGGTTAAATCGATCTGCCAGGTGTTTGGTGCCTAATATAGCAGATTGTGACAGGTCGTGTGACAATGTCGCGGTCAACAGAGTTGCCTAGGACAACGTCACCAGAGACGCATGCAACGGCAGAGACAATGTCTTCCACTATTTAGTGTACCTTTTCGGTATAAAAAAAAATGCATCGGTGCCATTGTAGGCTCCGCGATCTAGAAACGAGCTTCGAGGATCTTCGGATAGTGCAAAATCTGTGTGTGGGAGGATGTGTGCGATGTGGTGAACGTCAAATACTCGGAGGCATAGTTGATATCCATATGCTCATCGAATAACTTCTCAGGCCGAGCGGCGAGTGGACGTTAGCAGGGCACAAGTACATCGGACAGTGGAACCCTCTGGAAAAGCAGCCGGACGAAAACGATCATCTGATGCCCGGCAAGGGGTCTTATAACGGCGTAGATACCATTGCGAGATCCCTCTGTAATTGTTACAGTCACTGCGGTCGCCCTTGTTTTCGTAGTGGCGTCGCGCATGTCTTGAGGGACTGCTCCTTCCTCGCAGCAGAGGCAGAGTAGCTCATGCAGCGGCTGAAACAATGTTGGTTTCCCATGTTTGATGGCTTCAGACGGGATGCTGTCGCTACCTGGTGTTTTCTCGTTTGGGAGGGTGTCGATGGCTTTGCTGAGCTCCTCTAAGGTGGGCACTTTGTCGAGGTCCTCAATAGTGGGCAGTTCCTGTATGCTGCTAAGGACCGCATCCATGACCGACGTTTCTCGAGAGTACAGCTCTGAGTGCTCCAACCTTTTGGCCATCTGTTGCTCACGGGGGGGGGGGGGGGGGGGGCGGGCAAGAGGGACATGAAGGCATGCGGCATTTTACCCGATAGCTGGGAAGTGCAGGCCGAGGACCGAGGCACCTGGAGACTGACGTTCCGCAAGGGCATATCAGTCTCTGATGTGAGGAGAGGTCAGCTGACAGCAGAGAAACGTGAGAAAAAGAAGAGTGTGGCAGTAACCCCAGCAACTCAGACTTCCCAGTACGTCTGCACCAACTGCAATAGGGACTGTCACTCGCGCATCGGCCTGCACAGCCACAGCAGAAGATGCCAAAACCCCAGAGACAGACGACACTCCAAGGGCGCTACTCTCGTGGTCTCCCTAGACTAAGCCGCCAGTGATGATGATGATGATGATGATGATGATGATGATGATGATGATTTAATATATAGTGTGTGCCTGACCTTTGTCTCTGATTGACGATAGAATTTTGATGTAGCTGCGTTTTGTCATGTTTTCCAGAAGATATTAACTTCGATCTAACGATTTAAGATCAGACCTAGGTTTTCAAAGGAAATACTATTGTGTCTAAGTTCAACTGAAGTAATATATATATATATATATATATATATATATATATATATATATATATATATATATATATATATATATATATGCTTGTACTATAACAGAACTTTTGTAGATTCGATAGGATCTTGATTTTTAACTGGGATTAAATTCATTACAATGTAAGTTCCTTTTAGATTTTCACTTTGCATTATAATGTTGCGACTCTATGGCCTTAAACTAAGAAACAGAAAAAAGAGGAAACCAACAAATTGGTTTAAAAGATTCAACAAATTATTTTTTTCCAAGAATACGAAGTAAACATTTAAAAAAGAACTTGCAGCATTGTAAACTATATCCCAAAATAGTCCTAAAAGTTCTATTACAAGTTCAAATATATATTGTTCCAAATTAATTTCAGTGGTGTTCCAAATAAATTCCAATTAAATTCCAGTATTCAATGTACTGATGTGCATATAGTCTCGAATGTGTTTATGTGCCATAGCCTGGAATGTGGCGATATGTTAATAGTCTTTGATGTATCACAATAATATAATCCAAAATGCTCTTCAATGAATTCACCATAATTGCAAATTAATGATTAAATCGAAGAAGTATCAATGAGCAATTTGTACTTCTAGTGAATAATTAAATAAATAAATCCAACCAAATTAAAAACTGAACACAACAATAGGGCTGATTTCGCTTCCGATGTTAAGGTAGGAATGAATAATTTTTAAGTAAACAACATTAATATAAAAGCTAAGACACAATAATAGAGCCAGGATGTAGGTCAGTTTCTTTTCTAAAACATTCTAAGTTGTCAACAAGAAGCGGAATTTGCAAGTGAAAAACTAACGTCCTAGGCTCAGATTCAAGTAAACATGTTTGCCTCCATTAATAATGATCTGAATATTTAATCTATAATCATAGATAAATATTAGCTATGTATCATGTTGTTTATAAAATAAATGTAGCTAGTTGGGCAGACCAATGGCTTGATTTTGGATAAAGGTCAATTACAAAATATCATGTACATAACATATCATCATGGAGAAGAGACAACAAACAATACAAATTAGATGTACATAACAATAGGAAAGCATAATTATTTGTTGATATTGCTACAATTCCTGGTCTCGCGTCTTTCTGCTGCATAGTTTGAGGCCATGAGTCGGATCAGAAATTAGGTGCTCGTCCGTGATCTGAATTTCTTTATAGCATTTCAGAAATGTTAAAAATTGTCTTTAAAATGTAAATTGACTTTGTTACAGAATTTTCATTGTCCCTCGTAACGACTTTAATTTCAAAATCTTTAGTGAACCAGCAAGTTTTCACAGTGACATCTAAAGTGGAGAACTTTGTTCTAAATCCTACCCAGCAATGGTTAGTCTTTGAAAAAGTACGAATTTTTGCTTCATCTTGCCAGACATTACGATCTTTCTGAAGCGAAAGCATCTTTAACATAAAAAGATAAAGAATATTTTGATCTAATATTTGGTGGCTAAAAGCAATTTTGGATGATAGCGCGTTTTTGGTTGATTTATAAGTCTGTATCTGGTTTGATAGGAAATTAAAGGAATTACAATTTAAAATCTCAGACGGAATTGGGATTAACAAAGCGTGAGCTTCAGAAAAATTCAGAAAGATATAATGGAAATGCAAATTCAGAAAGCGGAAAAGGATAGGCAAATGCAAATGGAGATATATTAGAGAGATTTACATGTACAGAAATAGGAAATTGAGAGGCAGAGAGAAAAGTAAGAGATATAAATACAAATGCAGAAAGAGAAAACTAGAGGCAAATTCAAATGCAGAGAGAGGAGACATGGATATTTATATGCAGAAAGAGGACAATCAACGGCAAATGCAAATACGGAGGAATGAGAGCAGATACAGAGAGAGAGAGAGAGAGAGAGAGAGAGAGAGAGAGAGAGAACACGGAGATGGAAATACAAAATGCAGATGGAACGAGAAGAAAGGAAAATGCAAAATAGAGTTAAAGGACTAACAATGGCAGACGGAAAACACCCCCTTTACAAACACGCTCAGGTTGCGATAGCTGACGGAAAATACCCCTTTTGCACACACGTTCAGGTTGCAGTAGCCGACGGAAAACATCTCCTTTATACACACGCTCAGTTTTTTCATGATACCAGAAATATTGGGTTAGTATCCCCTTTTAAAGAAAACTAAGTAGATTTATAGTTTCCTCTGTTTGAGAAAATTACAGAAAACCGGAAATAGCAAAGAAAGCCTTGGACTGAAGCATATCGACAAAGGTTTAGGAAATTTAGAAGAAAAAAAAAAAAAAATGGAAAAAAATCCCGTGTCGAATGTGCAAAGGAAACAAAACATATATTTGTTAAGCTAAGGATGTTGATTTTGAATTTACATTAATCTCAAACAGCTCATATTTGTTGAAGAGTTCAAGAATTGCATTCGCAGTGGTGTCAAAACATATCTTGATGAGCGAAAGGTAGAAAGTTGGGAAAATGCTGTTAACACGGCTGAGGATTATCTCTTGACTCATAAATTTCATTTGTAAATAAGTCTTTTTCTCAGCACTTTTTTGGTAAAAAATAATCTCAGTCTAATACGAGCACTTCCAAATATCAATCTGACAGAACATTTAGAAATTAAACTTCTGATAAAACTGATCAGAAATCTTTATCTCTTCCTACGTGCACCAGTTGTAAGAAGGAGAGGCACATTATTTACGATTGCTAAAGACTGATCTATTACAAATGCTCTAATTTCAAAATGACCAAAGTCACTATCTTCTATTAAAATCAATACATTGATTCTGTCGAATAAACCCCATCCTGGTCCTAATTTTGGAGAATTATAAACCATTCTTGTCGAATTGTTCTATATCACTTATTGATGATTCTGCCAAAACCTATCCCTGCGAAAATATTAAGAGGCACATGAGCTTCTCAGAGTCGTTTTTTTTTTTATCAGACACATTCCCTTTCTCTGAGAAATATTCTTCTAGTGAAGTGTTCTTATTCAGTGAGTGGAATGTGACTTTGTTAATATTCCTCTCGATTTTGTCAATTTAG
Organism: Megalonaias nervosa; assembly: GCA_016617855.1. Lineage (NCBI taxonomy): Eukaryota > Metazoa > Mollusca > Bivalvia > Unionida > Unionidae > Megalonaias > Megalonaias nervosa. Next base: position 18,781 of record JAECUM010018418.1, on the reverse strand, counting down.
CATCAAAGTACGTTTCCGGAATCGTGACTCTCTGAACAGTGATTTATGTACCTATACAGGGTATCCATTTTAACTATACAATAATCTAGCTTGAGATAAGGTTATGTTGATCCACTTGTGTATGACAATCAATTTTGGATCAGAAAGTTGATCAAGTTGACAATGAAATCCCTTATTTGTATCCTGGAGAAAACATAAACAACTTTGTCAGATAAATATGTTAAAGGAGGTTTTTTTTAGGTAGATGTACCCCAGGTAATCAGTCACTCTAATTGTACCTGTCTCACACAGTAATGATGTGAACGATGGAATGCAATCTGACTATAGTAACTTTGGCTGATCCAAACTTCGGAACTCAGAAATATTAAACATTATGAACCAGAAACTTTCATATCGACAGCCACAAGAAAAAAGTTAAATAAAGCAGCTATTAAATGAATATGATCAACTGTTTCCTGATGTTCCAACACGAATAAATAAAATCTATCATGACGTTGTGATTGTATTTTATGCATCTGTGAAAAAGCATCCATACAGGATGAATCCTCTCAAGCAGGAATGTTTGAAAAACAAATTAAATATTTCTTGGAGAATGATTTTGTAAAACTAAGTAAACTAGACCTCACCATGTATTATTGTGCCTAATCCAGATAATACATTCCGCATATATGCTGACTATAGAAAAGTACCACAGTTTTAGAAAATATTGTGGGACACGTTCAAGTTGAACTTATAGAAGCTAAGGTTAAGACCATCTCTGAATCCCCAGTGCTTGTTAGTAAAACTAACTGATGCGATACTTTTTGGTGCGGTTGGAAATTGTCGGAAATTATGTTCAAATTTCTCCATATTTGCCGAACCTCTGTTAAATATATTGACTACGAAATCCATGTTTCACAGGTCTGGCAATTGTCAGAAATCCTTTGACAAATTAAATACCATACTTGTGCACCAATTCTTTCAGCACCAAATTTTAGTAAATTATTCAAAATGTTGGTTGATGCAAGTGATGTTAAGGTTGGTCGAGTAATAATTGAGAATATAAAAATGGTGTGGATGATCCAGTGTTGTTCTTTCTAAATAACAAAACAAGCACCAGAGAAAATATTTCCTCAAGAGGATGTTTGGTTTTTATATTAGCTTTGCAACATTTCGAAGCGTGTGTTAGTTCAGTTCCTTCTCCAATTATTGTATTCGTGATCACAACCTCCTTACTTTCATTAAAAAAAATGAAGAACAAAAATCAGAGATTGTTGAGATAGATGTTGATTTTGCAGGAATACGACATTGACATTAGGCACATCAAGGGCAATAATAGTATGATTGGGGAACATGGATCCGCGTTCACGCCGCTCTCCCGGTCAGTACTCAGCCAAGGCTCCGCCCGAGGCTAGGGAAGCAAAGGATCCAACTTGCAAACTGAATTCAGCAATGAATCACGGATACCTGCCATTACCAAGAGCAGCCCCCGACGTGGCAACATCCGCTGATTTTCAAACTTAGCGTCGAGGATCTTTTAGCAGCCAAACAAACCATCATCAGCCAGGCTCTCCACCTTGCTGATGATAACGCTGTTAAATGGCTGAACACGCACTGCACATGATTATATATATATATATATATATATATATATATATATACACACACACACACACACACACACACACACACACACACACACACACACACATATATATATATATATATATATATATATATATATATATATATATATATATATATATAGTCTGATTGCAGATGTACTCGCATGTAAGTACCATGTTGCTTTGTGTACAGTTTGTGTCATTCATAGACATCTTCCTATGTAATTTTAATTATTAAAGTATCATATGTATGTTTGACTAATATGCAAAAAGAAGCTTTATTTTATTATTCTTTCATTGTTTATGAGGGGAGGTGTTATGTATATTTGTTTTATACTGTGTGTTTGATCTTTGTCCGTGGTTGAGGGTACAGTTTTGATCTACCTTGTAATTTTTGTCATTTTGCATGAAGTTTACTTCGATTTGAGTTCAAAACCTGGGTTTTCCCTGGGAAATTCTATTGTGTCTTAGATCAACTGAAATAGTACATGCATTGTATATTTTTTTTAAAGATCCTGTTACTTGTTTGATTGCTATTTAATGTACACTGCTGGTCCTTATCTTGAATCACCGTCTGTATCTATCAACAAAACCATACATTGTGCTACACTAATGACTGTTCTATTAGCTGAGTCTCTCTTATCTGTGAGTGCAGGATTTAACAACCGTTTCTTATCCAGGATATGTCCAGGTTTTAGGAACTGATATTACACTGACACTATTATCTTTGGTTTTACTAACCTTCCAGAACGTGTGTAGCATCGGCTTTGATGACAATCTTATGGGATTGTTGCGTCAGGTTCAGGCTTACTTTGGCTGAAACATTGAGATTCCATCGATTCTGAAACTGATTTACTGGCATTTACGGGGAGTGATACAGCTGTACACAGTGTGTTTTCAATCTGAGAGAAGGGCGCATTTATATTACATTATAAGGGGTGTGTTTCATTAGTTTTCATTAGCTGACGTCTATTGCGACGATAAATGGTACCATCTTTGGTGCGAACTGTGTATGACCTTTCGCTGTATTTTCTTATTACAACGGCAGGTTCCCAGTTTTGACCTTTCAACTGAGCTCGGGCTGATTCCCCTTCCATAAGTGGTTTAAGTGGTTTTGCACTTTTATCATAATAATTCTTTGTTTTCTTCTTACGAAGTGTAATTTTCTTTTTGACCTCAGCGGTGATGGGTGTTTTGGGAATTAATTTCGCGGGTTGTTGGGAGAATTGATCTGAGCTGTCTCCCCATCAACAATTCTGCTGGTGAGAGCCCGATATCAAGAGCATTGGCTCGATACACTAATATGCCTATAAGTGGTTCTCTGCCGTCGGCTTTGCTTTTGAGAGAATTCTCTTTATAGTTTGAACTGTTTTCTTTGCTAGGCCTTTCGACTGAGGGTATGTGGGACTCGAAGTAACGTGTTTAAAGTCCCATTCTTTCGCGAAGCTTGCGAACTCGCGGGAAGAATAGCATGTTTGATTGTCGCTGACAACGACTTCCGGTATTCCAAAGCGCACGAAAATGCTTTTCATGTGATTGATAACAGTGCAACTTTCTGAGCTGACGAGTGCCTTAACTTCGAAGTAGCGACTGAAATAATCTACAACAACAATGTACTCTTTATTATCCCATGTAAATAGGTCTGTGGCGACTTTTTGACATGGGTATTCAGGAACGTCATGGGTAATGAGAGGTTCCTTTTGGTTAGAACTTCTGCGCTCTAAGCAGATAGAGCATTTTGACACTTAATCGGAAATGTCAGCTGAGATTCTTGGCCAAAATAAAACATCTCTGGCTCTTTTCAGACACTTTTCAATACCTAAATGTCCTGAATGTACAGTTTCTAGCATTTTCTGCCTGAGGGCTTGTGGGATAACTATTTGTGACCTTTCAAGATTAACCCATATACAACTGAAAGTGTATCTCTATAATTCCAATAGTCGATTATCTTTGATTGACAAGCTTGACCTCTTTTCAGGCCAACTTTCAATTATGACCTGTTTCAGTATTACCAGCTGGGGGTCTTGTTCAGTGAGAGATTGAATTTCTTCCTTCTTACGATCAGATACAGGTAATGCTGATAACACCATATGCACATGCATATCTATACCGTCAGCTATGATAGGGTGTGTATCAGATAAGAACTTACGGGAGAGTGTATCTGCTACGGGTATGTTCTTACCTTGGTAATGTTTTGCCTCTAGGTCGTAACGCTGTAGTTGCAAAAGCATGCGTTGTAGTCGCGGTGGGGCTGCATAGAGGGGCTTTTTCATTATAGAGACAAGTATAAGGTGGTCAGTTTGAACGTGTACCTTTCTCGCGTATACATATTGATGGAACCGTTTGCATCCAAACAGTATAGCGAACATTTCTTTCTCTATTTGAGCAGAATTAATTTTAGTCGTGGTCAAGGATTTTGATGCATAAGCCACGGGCTTATCATCTTGCATTAGGGCGGCACCAAGCCCATATTTTGACGCGTCAACTTGCAAAGTCAGTGGTTTCTTAGGGTCAAAATAGGACAGAACAGGTCCCGTGGTTATAGTAATTATGTCTTTGACCTTTTGAAATGCGTCTATTTGAGGAGAGTCCCATGAAAACTACGTCTTTCGCTAACAGTTGTCTTAATGGACCGGTGGCCTCTGCCAAATTTGGGGCAAATTTGGACAAGTAGTTAACCATGCCAAGAATGGTTTCTAACTCCGCGCGGTTACGAGGGGGTTCCATTTCTCTGACCGCTGCTACTTTGGCAGGGTCGGGTTTTAGACCTTCTGCTGACAGAACGTGCCCGAAATACTGTACTTCTGTGACGCCTACTTCTAGTTTTTCCTCATTTAGACAGATTCCTTTTTCGAGGGAACGTTTGAGAATATTTCTCAAATTTGTATCATGTTCGTTGCGTGTGCATCCAAAAACTAGTATATCGTCACAAATCGAAACGATACCACTTAAACCTTCAAAACTCTCATCGATCTGCCTTTGGAATTCATCTTGAGATGATTTCAAACCAAATGTGAGACGCCAGAAACGGTAACGTTCGTAAGGGGTGTTGAAAGTTGTGAGGTATGATGAGTCACGTGACAGTTTTATTGCCCAATATCCTGACCGTGCATCCTAATTGGTGAAGTATTTTGCACCTGATAATTGGGGTAGGATATCATCTAATGTGCGCATAGGGTAATGGGGACGCAAAATTGCTCTGTTAAGATCTTGTGGGTCGAGACGTACCCTTAGTTTACCCGACTGCTTTTCGACGACAACCATAGAATTTACCCATGCTGTAGGCGATGTAACCGGGGCAATGATATTTTCATTTTCCATGCGATCAAGTTCAGTTTTGAGTCTGTATTGAAGTGCAACAGGTACTCGCCGCGGAGGGTGCCCTACAGGTATAGCTTTGGGGTCGATGTGTATGGTACATTCCCATGGGAAAAGACCTATGCCGTTGAAGACTTCGGCATATTCCTTGAGAACAACCCCCTTAGTGAGGGGCGTTCTCTTGTTACATTGTAAATTGACATCTGTGTATGAACAGAATATGAACATTTAACTAAGCCTAACTCCATACAAGACTGTAAACCAAGTATAGGTGGTGCTTTCGTTTTAGCAATGTAGAACTCGAGTTCATGTGTACGTTCAGTGCGTTTACATGTGAGATTGACTGTACCCATTGTACTCAATAATTTGCCGTCGTATGCCGATAATGTGTTTAATGTAGATATGAAGGGGTGCTTAATGCCTAGCTTTTTGAATATATACGAGGGTATGATGTTAACTTGAGAGTCAGTATCCAATTTAAAATCAACAGAAGCTAAATTAGGTCCTACCTCTATCGCCGCATACGCCTGGCCATTAGCAACTATATCCCTTTTTACACTGTCAATATATAAATCCTGGTTTTGATATTCATTGTTAATCGCACTGACCGTTTTTTGATCTACAGACTTTCTCAAAGTGATTGAGTTTATAACACTTATTGCAAGTGTTTCCTTTTGCAGGGCACTTGTCCTGGCTTGAATGTGATTTGTATCCGTAGTGTCCACAGGTCGCGTTGACGCTCCGTCTGGAAGACGTGGTCCATTTCTTCTTCTGCTGTAGTTCTTTTGTCTTAACCTGTCGTTGAATTGTCTTATGCACTTCTGGTCTGGCTGATGAAGACATGGTCTGGAGCTGTTCCTGGGCATATTCATGGCTCTGACTGATGTTAATGGCCCTTTCCAAGGTCAACTTTTCACCTTCGCTGATAAGTTTTTCTCGTATCCTTGATGACGATACCCCGAAAACAATTCTATCACGAATCATGTCGTCTTCGTCTTTGAAGAGACAGTAATTGGCCAAGAGTTTCAGTGAAGTCACATATTGGTCTATTGTCCTGGAGCCTTGAATTTCATTGTTAAACTTGAATCTGGCAAAGACCGGATTTAATTTTGGTTGCACGTGATGTTTGATGAGTCCTTTTTGTCTTCATCCGTCAGAGTCCATGTGTTGAAAATATCTCTACCTTTGTCGCCTACCCAAAGTAGAATGTAGTTGGCTTTGACTGCATCACTTCTTCTACTCATCGGTCCGTTAAACATTATTTCACAGTGTTGTTGGAATTTAGCTCATGATGTGGTAAGGATGGAATTGTCCCAGTCCATGGTAGGGGTTGGCACGCCGGAAAGATCCATTTCGAAGGTATTAAGTTCGTATGCAGAATTTTAAACGTTTTTAAGGTTTTAAATTCTTGCAAAATCTTCCGTTGATTGTAAAGTTATTGTTTCAAAATATCCATTTACGATGCATGTGCTGTTCCAATTATGATCTCACATCTGACACCATGTTGTGTTATTGCGTTAAAACATAAGATGAGACGCCGTGTTCTAACGATCAATAACTTTAATATAAACAAGTGACTACTGTGAGGTCTTAACACAGAGTGCTATCAAAGAGGCAGACGCCTGTAGATGGTACCAGTGGAACTATGACTCATGCACAGAGGGTTCTGATTGGTCAATTACACATGTATAATGTTACAATACCCCTTTTACATTTTCGATAGAATTGACTCACAATATTATAATTTCTCATATCCCAATATTAACATACGAAAGCGACGAGGGATGTCTAACTTTACCCTTCGCATGTAAATCAGTGGTTTCAATCGGTGAAAACCCGAGTAGCCCAGTGGTCTAAAGCGCTCACCGTTACGGATCATTGCCATCTCACCTCTGTCTGCGTGGGTTCGAGTCTCGGGTTCGGCCAATACGGGTATGTGAGAAAGCATGCCAGTAGTTTCTCGTGGGTCGATGGTTCTTTCCGGGGTTTTCCCGGGTTCTCCCTCCACCATTTATACTGGCCGTCATGTATAGCCTATCTTGTGCTGAAAAATGGCGTTAAACTCTACAACAACAACAAGAAGTCGGTGTAAAGGTAATGTTCAATACATCAGTATTATGCACACTAATATTATCAGAATCTTTTGCAAAATAATTAGGATACACCATCATATTTTACGAATCAGAATATTCGTAGCCCATCTGAGGTGCACATTATATTGTATATAATAAATTGGGGATTCTCATTGATAAGTGATTTTTGTCACAACAAAAAAAAAATTCTTTTTCTAAACATTTGATCTAGAGTTATTTCCCTTTCAGTCTGACAGCCGTTGTAATTTTCCTCTTTTCAGTCATGTAAAGGAAGCCATTGTCTCAAAGGTTAATGTTCTCCAACGTTTGACGATATTCGAAAGTCTTTTACAATGTCCAATATTTGTAACAGTCAACAATAAGTATTACTGCAACAGAAACAGTCGTTCCTATTACTTTGAGCATAATATTTGCATGGTCAAAATGCGAATTTATTACCGTAGTAACTTTCTTATTTGCAACAAGAGGTAACTCTTCTTTATAATGTGATTCAGGTTTGTTATTCGCAAATTTATATATATATATATATATATATTTAGAAAGGGTTTATCTGTTTATCTTTCTATGGTATATAATAACAATAATAATAACAACAACAACAACAACAACAACAACAATGATAATTTCTGAATACCTCGAAGGTAATCGTTTGTCTCAAGGAAAAAGTCGATAACAATCTAACATGACAAAACACGGTGAAGCAAGTCATAGAACCTGGTCGTGCGCATTGGAAACCGATGATCCCTTTTTGAAAGCAGGAAGACACGTTAAATGCACATACATACATACATACATACATACATACACGTCTTATTTTTTAAGTGCTTTATCTACACTCTTTGGATTATAACAAATGTTATTCAGGACAAATTTGGGGTGGTCATGCACCGATACAAATGCCTTATGATACTATTTTTCCTTTGTTTCAGTAAGTTAAGCATATCACGTTTGGAAAATTTAAAGGGAAATTATTTGAAAGTAAAATTCGTAATTTTTCAAAATATCAATAGTTTAGTGTACAGATGTCTGCTTCATATAGGATATATTAGGATTATATTTGCTATTTTAGCTTCAATAATAAAACTGTCTGTAAGTATATTGTTTACTTGTTTGTCTTTCAGTTGTAGTGTGTTTGTTTCGTCCGCATTAAAAAAGAGATCCTCAAATCTCGAAAATATTTGGCCAGTTTTCAGACTTTGTACCGTGATTTGTCAGGGGGTTTGTGTGTGTGTGTGTGTGTGTGTGTGTGTGTGTGTGTGTGTTCAGCAGAGTACCAGAGGTTGGTACCGATTGAATTTTTTAAGGTTTGCACCATCATAGAAAGAACATACTTAGAATGATACAGGAAACTGGCATACGATGAAATTGATTTAAAACTCACAAAGGTTTCCTTTCATTTTTCTTCATCTATGAAGGGAGCCGAAACATTTTGGTTTTCCGTACGATTAAAATATATTTCATAGGTCACCCAATCTTTCATTATTGTTATAAAGGTTTGCAATCTCTTAACAATAAAAAGTAGAAATTTATGTTGCTCATTTATATGTCGTTCCTTAATTACTTCCTCTGCTTCACCATCATTGATCTCTTCTTTGTAGACTCCCCCTATTATTCACACATGTACAGTCCAAATTTTCTCTCGACTGTTTTGCATTTGTTTTGTGGATCTAACTTGGTTCTCCTTTGACGAAGAGGTTAATTAGATCGAAACGTTAATATTTCTTTAATTGCACCCTTACCAATCTTTAGTGTCAATATCTATATTCGTCCACAGGTTGGGCATCGGCCGGAACATCCATAAATCTGGATTCCTCGGGATCGTCCACAGTTTGTCTATCAGCCTGAACATCCATAACTATGGATTCCTCAGGATCCTTCACAGTTTGTCTATGGCCGGAACTATCCATAAATCTGGATTCTTCGGGATCGTCGGATTGACTGGAAAAAAGTTGTCCCCCTTCTACTACTTCCTGGATTTCTTCTCCGTCTCCTGCAGGGTCTGCCTGTCTTCCTAATGTTGCATCACTAGTTTGAAGTGCTAACGAATACAACAACTTTACATCATGACGTTTTCAGCATATATTAGTTTTCAAGAATTTCATAGATTAGAGGCAAATTAACCCCAATGACATATAAGCCTTGGATGTAGAAGCCATCTACAAGAAACATGTATATAATCACCTGTGGAGAGAATGCCAAATTTGTTCTGTATGCGCATGTGTCTTTTTTATACAGTCCCAGTGTGTTCGATCTGCTTTACAGATCGTACAGTTATGACTCTCTAGCATAAAATGCAACGAAGTTAAGATTTCCAGGGATAATATGATTTATCCCGAACAAATTTACTGCGCTATTAGGTTCAATAAGAATTGCTATCTGGGAAGGGAAATGTCAGAATCATTGAAAATAGCAAAATGCACCTAAATACATCGCGTATTTTACTCCTATTCATCAACAATTTAGTTTAATATTAAGATCTAAATGTACAAAATAATTCAACCCAGTCTCATCTACTTGTCTTTTGTTGCCACGACATTACTTGATTCCAACACTTGGTAGTGTCGTCAGAGATGATTTGGAGCAAAATCTAAATATAGAATCATCGTTGTTTTATTATCTGCTGCTATTTGTAATCAACAATGCTCCTTGATAAAGCCAAGACTGTATTTATATATAAAGAATACAAGCCTTGTAATGATAATCAACCAGCAAATGAAGAATGCTATCTTGTGTCCGTTGCTGACACTTAAATACATTTTCTTCACTAAAGTTTGCGCGTCGCATCCTACTTTGATAAACAATGATTTTAACTGAGAACACTGATAACATTATAGCTAGAATTACTTGTGAATCCTTTTATTTACAAGATATTCAGAACCGCAATTTGGTTTATAACTGTACTCTTCCATCTGATTATTCTGATCATATCAATTATGAAATGGGCAATGTGATATCTATATATGACTGTACACATATTGATAGTGACCTCTCTTATAAAGGACACCTGCATATTCACATTATGAAGGGCAGACACCACAATCAATATAATTTATCCGAAGGACGACAGTTTGTGATACTGGTGTTATCGTGGATCGCTTGTATACAGCTTGTATTTGTGAGGTCCATGTATAATGAATATTAACACAACTTGTATTTTTGAGGTCCATGTATAATGAATATCAATACAACTTGTGTGTTTGAGGTCCATGTGTAATGAATATTAATACAACTTGTATGTTTGAGGTCCATATATAATAAATATTAATACCACTTGTATTTTTGAGGCCCATGTATAATGAATATTAATACAACTTGTATTTTTGAGGTCCATGTATAATGAATATCAATACAACTTGTGTGTTTGAGGTCCATGTGTAATGAATATTAATACAACTTGTATGTTTGAGGTCCATATATAATAAATATTAATACAACTTGTATTTTTGAGGTCCATGTATAATGAATATTAATACAACTTGTATGTTTGAGGTCTATGTATAATGAATATTAATACAACGTGTATATTTGAGGTCCATATATAATGAATATTAATACAACTTGTACATTTAGGTCAGACATATTCAGTTATAAACACAAGTATGAATATGTTTTTTACTTTTCATCCAGCTATAATTGTATCCATTAAACTTTCAAGATATCGAATCCACAAACCTAGAACTCCAACCATCTACCTATACATGCATGTGTAATAACCTGCCTACTTACCTATCTCCTTACTTAGCTACCTCCTGTTTAATATAATTTTATTCTTAGGTATGTATCTGTCTGTGTATGTATCTGTCTGTGTATGTATCTGTCTGTGTATGTATCTGTGTATGTATCTGTCTGTGTATGTATCTGTGTATGTATCTGTCTGTGTATGTATCTGTGTATGTATCTGTCTGTGTATGTATCTGTCTGTGTATGTATCTGTGTATGTATCTATCTGTCTGTATCTGTCTGTGTATGTATCTGTCTGTGCTTATCGAGCGTTTTAATGTCCAGCTTTTGGGATAGAATCATAAATACCTTCTCCTTGGTCTTCGAAAGTGTCAGCTATATAATTGTCTGCACCAAACGCAATATCTCCATCAAGTTCATGAAGATTAAGTTGGAACTAAAACGAAAATAGACGGTTCCAATTTAATATATGTCATTATATGTATGGTAATTCAGAGAGACATAAAGAAACGTGACCTAATTACATTTATTAGTAACTTTAACTCATATTAGTGTGTTTATCAAATGATAGAAGAAAAAAAAACATAACATTGCAGACTCATTGAACTTTTCCTATTAAACATGGCGGATAGAACATTGCTACATGAACGCTTAGATACACAAGTCTTCATTGGACTTTTCACAAGAGAACCATGATATAAGTTATGTGATTTGCCGCATATAACCCCATTACCAACAGACCCTTCCGTTACATGCTTAAATGTCAATTAAAAAAAAAAAATTTGGTTCTCTATCAGCCAGTCTCAATGAAATGTGGTTGTGTTATATAAGTAGGATTTAATCTGCAATACATACACTCCAATCACATCAAACACAGCAAACTGTTGTTTTGTTCTGTTTTGTTTTGTTTTGTTTGGGGGGCTTCGGGGGGGGGGGGCGGTTGTATAACATCATCACACCGTTGGAAGCTTTGCCGACAGAAAGTCAAAACCAATGCATAAGTTTCGTTAACACAGGTAAAATTTGGCGCACAAGTGGAGACTGTGAACTGATTTGTCATCCGATTGTTTTTAACAATGTGCTGATTTTGGGCCTATTTTATCCTTTTCCGTGCACACTGTACTTCAATTTCGTCCTCCATCGAAACTCCTCGAATAGTGTGACCACTATTAAATCGAGGTGAAAACAGATGCCACTAGTAGCATCATAAATAAGTAATACGTGACAAGCAAGCTCGAATTCGTTCAATATTGAAAGCATTGCTTTCATTTTGGACACAGATACTAGAAAGCATATTGAGAAGGCAGTATGGGATAATAATTTGCTACAACAGCGATTTATACAAAACCTGTAAAAGACAGGATAGCTGCATGCTCGTAGACGTTATCTTGTATCAAATTGTGATGTATTGCTAAGTGATTTTTAACATAGCTCTCGTATCAATTAGAAGAAATATATGGGTGTTCTAGAGCATTCGCCTTTTGTTTCAAAATCTGGACAGTTGCTATAACGATGCTGTTAAAGTGTAAAATCATAACACTGGAATATTATTTCTGCATTTTGGAACTTCATTTTACACTTTGGATTATTCCGTTTTGTGAGCCACAACAACTACTACAAATGTTTAAATAAGCGTGTCCTCCTTTGCAGCAATATTATCTACAGAGAGACAATTTGGATTCTGGGCGTGATTGAAGCGTGTAGGAAACGTGATGGAGGCGTACATAAGTATTTCTCCTTGGGTTGCTGTATCGACAAACATATGAATTTTACAAAAGAGCAAATCTAATTTTGACATACCTAATTAGATGAGATTGAACATTACACAATCGAAAGGCGAGAGGACAAGAAAATAATGGGATGGGATGGTAGATCGCTCGAACAAATTTGCAAAAATTTGAATTCTCATGTATTATCTGTTCATCGCTATGTAACAATTTAAGTTCCTAGTAGCAAAATATAAATTAATCTTTGCTTGATTCATTGACTCTAATTATATTGATTACTGATTAGAATGCAATAGCTGAAGAAAAATTCCCGTGACGTTTATTTGGGTTTATTTTTAAAAATCTTTTTATATGTGTGTGTATGTGTGTGTGAATCAATAACTTTAACATCATAAACTTATTGTACTAAAGCTTATTTTTGAAGAAAAAAAAATTACACCATGATACCCATAAGGAAGAAAATGTGTCTTTCTTTAAAATAAATGTTACACATTGATTTGGTTTCATTTATCATGCATGTGCTTCATAAATTAAGCTGCGTGACCGACTATATGAATTACCAAAAGCACGAAACCGTAGACAAATAGGAATAATCCAATCTGATTAAAATTGGATCTCCACGGTCCTACGTTTAGATGTGACATACACCTGTGAACATTATTGTTCTGATGACGTTTCGAATTCCCAGTCCGCATATTTTAGTAGCCTATAGAATAAAGTATTGCGTTTCCAATTAACTATAGTCCTCATTAGTGACAATATGTTCCGACTGACATGTATCGCTTTCAGAACTTTAAAAGCTTGGTTTGGCTGGTAAACCACCAGTTCAACAGAATATGACCTATGATCGGTTTCCATCAGATTTTCACCTTGGACTTTAATCAGACTGAGCTATAATCGCGCTTGCAAATATTAAGGTCGTAGCACCCATACTGTTCCAATACACCAGCAATCTTTGTAACAGCTGTTATAAAGAATGCTGAGGACAGGCAATCTGATTGAAATCAGATCTCCACTGTCCTACGTGAAGATCTGACAGGGACCGCTTTGGAGTCATGTTCTGGTGGACTTTGAATTAGCCAATGGAATTCCAGCTTTCAGTTATCTGAAAGTGATCAAAACATTCGGCACACAATGGTGATCTTTAGCCACACTGTTCAGTCTCCCAAACGCGAAGATATAAAACTTCATCTGAATGGCTGAAAAAATTAGTGATTATGGTAATAACATTGGTCATCAGAACATGACCCCTAAGCAGTCGCTGTCAGATCTTTACTTAGGAAAGTGGTTATCTACTTTAATCAGTTTATAGAACATGTTTCATTTAATAACAATTTTCAATCTACTGTAACCAACAATATTGTCTTGTGTTCTGTAAACTATTTACACATGCGAATCACCGGTCACTTAACTGCGTGAAGTAGGTCTCGAACACTCTTCTATCTAATAGATGAGATGAAAAGGAATAAACCGTCTCGTAGTACAAAGTTCCAAAACAGTAATATCGCGCTTTATTGTTATTAATAGGACTTTTATTTTCCTTCTTCCTGACAACGACTCGAAGACAGTCTGACAATATCCCTATAGCGCATACTTCAAACGCATAATTTTGAAATGACATAGCACCTCTCTCTCTCTCTCTCTCTCTCTCTCTCTCTCTCTCTCTCACACACACACACACACACACACACACAATGACGCTCGCAGAACTAATAAGTCACGAAGTGATGTCTTTATTCAAAGTCTTGGATCAAATGCGCATCGAATGCACAACACAAAACAATACAGTTGGTGGTGCCCAATTTTCTGGCAGCGCCATCTACCCCTCAAAAGTGACGCTGTAACCATGGGCTACGAATATTAATGTTAATCACACACCTTTGGTCCAGGGTCATGTTTAAGACACCCGACAACGGGATTTACGCTCATTTCTAAAAAACGCGCTCATTATGATAAAAAGAAGATAGCGCATTATATTTTAAAGTCGTGCTTTAATTTGTTTCATTAACCCGCTCATATAGCCAGAATATTCCCATTTTACAAAGAGGGAGGGGGCATTGCTCCTACAAATTTTGTGCTGAATAATATATCCTGCTTTAATTAGAACGTGTATTTAGGTCATATGATTTATAATTAGCATGACAAGAACTATACTTATGATGAATTTAACTTTTGTAGCAACTGGATTACTTGATAGATATTAATCATAGACTCACGTATTAAATAAATTGATACAAGACCACTATATACTGTTTTACAAACCTTCGCATACGCATTTGAATTTACCATTTAAATACATAGTTTAAAATTGAGGGTTACTCACCCGTAACATCAGCGACCACTATGTATTAAATAAATGACCTCTGTTTTGTGAAGATGTGTGTACATGTGCTCTCATATGCGTTAAAAATTATTCTTCATGGCAACTGTCAATTGTTTCAGACGTAGTCAATTTTTATTTTAAAACATTTTAATTTTTATTCAAGCGAGAACTAATTTATTTGTGCTCGAGGCAAGCTTAATTACATTAAATCGTCAATTAGCAATTGATAAAATGTAATTTAGGTATTACCAACTGAAAGTATTCATTATAATGCGGCTTCTGGTACGGCCAAAACTCAGTTTAATGGTAAACATAGTTTCATGAAAATTATAAGAACATTCACGATACAGCAGTTCGTCTAGTTATAAGTGTTTGTTAAACTGACAAAAGAAATTGGACCGTTAAAAGCAATGAAGACTAAATAGCCTTTGCCTGCATCGTGATTATCAAAACACATACATAAAATAAGGAAATGTTATTAACACCAGATTTTAGCGATGATTCAAATCTTGTATACTACAATTATTGTCTGACATTTTATCACAGACGTACGCACAAAAAAAGACACTTTGAACAAGGTTCTTTATATCGAAAGATATATATGGTATATAGCACTAAATATATTTGTGCAATATATATTTTGTTGGGCATAAGTGAAAAGCCTAAAATAACCCCACGCAAACAAACAAACAAAAGAAAGAAATAGTCAGAAAACAAAGTATATCGAAAATTTATACCCAAGGAAAAACAAGGAGAAAACTGCATAACTCTTGCTGACAGTATTAGCCTTCACAGTTGTGTTTTTCATAGTACTTACATACTTAAGATTTGTGACGACACGAGAACATGAATGCTGTACACAATGTTTGTTACAGATATTGATCCAATTTGTTCAGATTGTATTTGCTTTGGACAATGGCTATAATGCGATTGTGTAACTGTTCAAAGAGCGCACTTCTTTCTTGGCAGTGATAAGCCATGTATAGGCGTGGGTTACTATATTTAGTTTAACCAGGAAAACATTGCACATGTTGTAATCTCCTTTTACAACATACGCCGTTCAGTCATTTCAGTCATTTTAGTTCATGCCAACATGGCGGACAACCGAAATTGTAACATTCCTAAGATCAGGCGTGTCAGAGTTTTTTCATTCTGTGAAGGGTGACGTCCGGTTTTTTTTTTTTTATAAGAGAGATTTCTAAAGTAATGTTTCCTAGCGGCTATACCTCTGTGCATTTTCCTGTACTATCGAATAGTTGTAACCGGAATCTGTAATAGTAGGCCTATTACCATTTCAACCTTTATACCAAGTCGTGTTTGTTATTAGGTTATTGGAAATGTACGGGATGAAAGTAAACCATGTGTTTAGTTTTCATGTTGCTTGTACCGAAATGACTAATTCTAAAACGTATTTTGTTGTTTGTTTGTTTACCTACTCAGCGTCCAGTATTAGATTACTATTACATCAAATAGATGAATACATTAAATGTATGGTATGCCAATAATAATTCAGTTGGTATTTTCTATCTGCATCTAGTATATACAAATATCAGTTAGGTTTCTAATTTTATTCCAAACGCGATACCAACGTGCCCTAAGCTGCATTAAACGCTGTTCTTTCTGGATCAGACCTGGCTCCATACACTTCTTTCTTCGTGCATTTACGTCACGCATGGCTCCATACACTTCTTTCTTCGTGCATTTACGTCAGGCAAGGTTCCATGCACTTCTGTCTTCGTGCATTTACGTCAGGCATGGCTCCATGCACGTCTGTTATTGTGTATTTACGTCAGGCATGTATTTACGATAGGTATGAGTTTGTTTCTAACGGTATTATTCTATGTAGCAACATTCATTGCATGTTTAATTTTTTCGATGGTCAGACTCGACAACGTATGTTAAAAGTGCCCAATTACAGACAGTAAAATGTAAAATGCTAACGTTTAGACCTACAATATATAGTAGCCTTTTGCCGATGTCTTATATGCAGCTGAGGTTCGTTCAATAAACAAATATTCATTAATAAATGGCTTAAAGATTAAACAAGTTAATGATTTCTTCCTGCGCTAGTATTCAAGTGTCGACTTTATTGCAAATCCTCTGGACAGTGAGACTGAGCGAGGGAGAACGATGCCTCTGCTGTGATATGAGGTGGAAGATTGGTTGACTGTGGATTTTACAGCGCACCAGAACAAAAGCTATGTGGAAGAAAGGTCTTATATTCACACTATCATTATGCTAACACTGAATTACTTTAAAGACCTTTGAACTGACACGGTATTGCAATACACATAAACTCTCTCTCTCTCTCTCTCTCTCTCTCTCTCTCTCTCTCTCTCTCTCTCTCTCTCTCTCTCTCATAATTGATATGTGCTTAAGGCTTGGCAGTCAGACACAAATGATGCATTAGCACAGTGCCTACATACCAGTTATATGCAGAAGAAAATGTGCATTCGACTGGCATTTATGTTTACATTCATTAATGCAAGATAATAATAATAATAATAATAATAATAATAATAATAATAATAATATCATATTACTGAAGACGACAATGATGGCGGAGTAGAGGTGGAAGGAGGAGAGATTTGTGGGATCATTATTCTTGAGCGAAGACCTTGAAGCTGTATAAAACCTTGAAGCTGTATAAGACCTTGAAGCTGTATAAAACCTTGAAGCTGTGTAAGACCTTGAAGCTGTATAAAACCTTGAAGCTGTGTAAGACCTTGAAGCTGTGTAAAGGATGGCTTCAAATCTCAATTTTAACATTACTTTTCACAGTAAAATTGAAAGCATTGAACCTTGGAAAGTGTCCAAGACGATATTCCGATAATATGCTCTCGTTTTGTTTTGTTTCGTTCGGATCTCTCTCTCTCTCTCTCTCTCTCTCTCTCTCTCTCTCTCTCTCTCTCTCCAATGTATTTGTTCTGAAGTTTGACATATTTTTACTTACTTGAATCCTGCATTTAGCTGTCTTCCCCTGTCGGTTTTCGTTCGCTGATACTTTTGAGTGGACAATAGTCAGGTACCCATCTACCCCCTGCTAGAGCGAACAGACCAAGTAGGAAAATGACCTTCATCATGAAATAGCTTGATTCCTAGCAGATTCGGATGGATTGTAGAACAGTAATGTTTCAACTTCTAACCAGGCATGCCCTTATATACTGGTAGGTATATACTGCACCATTTGCATTCCCCAAAGTAATAAGTAGCCGTGGAATATAAGATACAACATTTACATGTACATGCATGGCAATTAACCTGTAAAGCAATATGCCTAGATTTTAAGCATTTGGGCATTAAGAATAAATACTGCTATGTAATTTTACATAAAATTAATTAATTCCAATGCATTTGATGCAGTACATTAGACAATGGCCAATGGGCTTTTTCTGTTACACTGTACACTGGAAGTGACTTACGTGACACATATACATCAGATAAATACTAGGGTACGTCACGCAGGGCTTAGTTTGTAATATTCCAACTCGTCTTCGCTTATAATACATGCACAGTGTAGCTTTCCTTTACATAAAACACTAATTTAGCATGTTCTTCTTGAAGTATAATTACAATTCTTGGCATGCCTCATAACATTTCCCAAGATTACAAAGCTTCGTTTCCTTTTCTCTTTACGTTAATGTCAATATCGATAAACAATAATATGTGGACTTTCTTGGAGGATGGCATTAGTATTCACCGAGGCATTCCCTTGCCCTGGCTATGCCTAGGAGACGCCTGTAAAACGTTATGCGGTTTTCTATACTTTTATTGTTAGAAGAGTCAATAATTTTCCATTAGCAGCAGGCAGGGTGAACCCTACAAATTGGTTTCGAGCAAGTTTTTCATAAAATAAAGGTTCCTACAGGGGCTGAAAAATAATGTCAATAACGCTAAACTGAACCTCCTAACTTTTATTATTACCAAAACGAATAATGTTAGCTCATTTTTGTTATTTTATTTTTGACTTTTTGTTTTTTATGTTATAATGCGTTTAGTTTACTCGCCGGGTCAATTAATTTTTGTCGGCCACCC
>JAECUM010018417.1:0-10964 GCA_016617855.1 Megalonaias nervosa | reverse complement strand
GATAGATAGATAGATAGATATAGATATAGATATAAGCAAATGCATATTGTATTTTGCAGCACAGTTTTGCATATCAATATCAGCCTTAAAATGTATGGCTAATTGATTGCACCAAGACAAACTTCAGAGCACTCTTACGACCCTATGGTCTTAACAAATAATTTAATTCTCTAACTTATAAATGAAATTTTAAGAGGGGCTCACACCATGATAAGTAAATCAAACATAATCCTAAAAGTTATATCACAATTCCAAAATGATCCAGTGTTCCAAATGAATTCCAGGTCCTGAATATGCAGATTTACAAGTATCCTTGAATGTGCTGAAGTGCCAACAGCCCTCAAGGTATCGCAATGATATTGTGTAGAATGTCTTTGGACGAATTCATAATAATCCCAAAATGTTGATTTAGTTCAGAGAATTATGTGAGCACTTTGCAATTCCAATATATAATTGAAAATAATATTGCCTCTCAAATTAAATCTAAACCCAACATTAAATACACATGCAGACTGATATTAAAACATGAGCAAAACTAGGAAATAGGAATACTAATAATTGGTCAAGTCTCTCTTTATATATCTCCACGACTCTATTACGACTCTATGTTGCAATTAATCCATGTGACTTATTTCACAACATCTAACTTGTGTCGAAATACAGCTTATCTGACCTGTGTCGCAATACTCATCCATCCAATCTGAAAATTACAAAGAACTAGTAAACAGGTTCATTATCAAGGCTGATTTTAAAACTAGTAAACAACCTTTTTATGCCTCTATCTAAATTAATAGAATCTATAGTCATAGACTAAAAGTTAAACCCACAGTAGAGATACACATAACAGTTCATTGTCATTTAAGAAGATGTAGTAGTGGGTACATGATGATTTGGGATTTTTAATACCGATCTTGGTTCGTGACCTCAATCCCCTATATTATTGCCCGTACGACAAACGCGAGTGGAGCGCGAGCGCATCCCAAGGAGAACAAACTCGCGTAAGATTGGTTTTCCATAAATGTAATCCAGCGCGCGGACGCCCACAACGACACGGGCCCACAGTAACCTGCTCCAGACCCAAAACCGCTGGTGTACTCTCGAGACAGCGTTCGCTCGATTTTTACAAGTAAATCAACTCCCCCGTTTGCGTTTTGCCTCGAACGCTCTAGCACCCCGGTTCTGCATCTGTGTACGAAATCGTTGAAAGTTTTCCATTTCCGCCGGTCTCAAACTCCACCATGTTCATCATTATGATGTAATCGTAATAAAATCATTTTACCCGCTCCTGGGAACACCGGCTACTGTCGATATAGCTCTGGCAGTAAATCCAATCAGCTGCCTATGATAGTCGTCGCATTTACCGCCACACCCAGGCCAACGCGACGAGTCCACATATTGCATTCCCGTCCACACACGCGCTTTTGTATTTGCTAGTAAAACGAGGTGGGGAGTTAGTCATTTCGTCTCGCAGCTGTTGTTTCGCTTCGATTATTCTTTCGCGTAGGTAACTTTGAGGGATCACAATAGTTCTTCTATTAATAAAGTCACCGCAGAGTATAATTGCTCGATAGATTGGCATTGTCCAGACGCATCGCGGCCAGGTATAACACGAACAGGTAATTCCAACCAAGCAGTTTTCTTCATGGTGTTCGTCAATCATAGTTTCAGATTTTCGTACCTGTTCACCAAACAACTTATTAGTATCTATTGTTTTGCATCTGTATTTTTCTTGGGTGGTTTTGTTTGAAACAGTAGGATGTAAAGAATATTTTGTTTTTGCCCATACAAAATAGCGACTCATCCCATCCCTCTCCATCTCTGTAAAAAGTTTTCATGGTAGATAAAAGACTTTATCACTTTTATTAACCATATTAATCAAAAACGGTATGAAAAAAATAGGATAAATTTGTGCCAAGATGCTAGGAAATTGCTATCCGTTTGCTGATTGCCTGTGTTCTAATTACGGATATTAATCACTATTTTAATTGTATTGATGCACGCTGAAAATGGCGATTAGAACGAATGTCTGTGCTTGTTTTTCACAGCATATCAGTTATTCTTAATAACTGTAAAAATTTATTAGGATTGACCAAATTATTTATAGGTTCAGTGAAATTTGGACCAAACAAAAATACTAGCATCCTCCTCATACAGTTCGCAAAGGTGTTTTCAGATCATACTTCACTGAACCTATAAAGTATAAATAGGTAATCATTATTCGATTCGCAAAATAGCACCGATCCTGACTGGTGCAGAAAATTTTAACAAGTCACTAAATACCCTAAGTCTTGCTGGTCTAGTAATTTTTTAATATATGAAATAAAGCTCTTGTGTCTAATTGGTGCTAAATTATTTTAATTATTCTGATAAACCCAATATATTCATTAATCATGCCGGATAAATTGTCTTCAGCCCAAACAGCAAAGTGCGCTTGGTTATATCTTAAGACACTTTTAGGTACATCAGCCTTTCGGAAGACAGACTGTCAAAATTTGCCATATTATATTCCTCAACGCACACATTTGAGGCATATAGCTATATGATTTACTTGAGATGTTGTCCTTAGTAGCATAATGTGAATCATAAAACGGTTAAATTGGTCGATATTCATCTTGTACACTGCCTCCAAATATTTTATCTTTACATTGTGTGAATCGTAAGCAGTAAAGAGAGAGTGTTATATTTTCTGTCGGTAATTGCTAATTATTCTAGAGATGGCATTCATAGCTGAGAGGCTGAGTTAATGGTCAGACACCAAAAAGACAATGTCCAGATCCATCCTGATTAGAGTAGTTAGGGGCATGGCATTGGTTCTGCATCTTCTCAAGGATACTACCGGCAAATGATTTTGTTAATTTAGTGATTTACCTAAAATGACATTATGTCGGTACAAATACATTCACTGTTAGTTAATACAATTTGAATATAATACTGATATCTTTAGCAACTTATGTTACTTGGAAGTTAAATCCATATTTTACTACGTTCTACCCAAGCAATAGAAATCACGACAAAACTGCGAGAATATTGTTAGCCCACCAGGCTTATTATCATAAATGCACACACACACACACACACACACACACACACACACACACGGAAAAAATTAAAACAACTTAGGATATTCTTTAAAAATAATACATTAGCTGGACAAGAATTGTATCGTAACAAACAACCTTTTCGAGCGAAAATCAGTTTGAGCTAAATTGTCTCCCTTTGCATAATATATAAATCAAGATCCAGTTTTTTAATCATTACATAGTTTCCTCGAATTTCATTAGCAAGCATACAAGCGCATAATCAATTCAAATATGCTTCCAATGTACAGATATCAAAAGCAAGATAGTCCCAATCATATAGCATGTTGCGGTTGCAAGGATTATAAAATTATAGATTAATTATCAAAAACTACTCCATTTCAACCAGTAATTGTGTAAAATGGACCCAGATACAGTAATGAGAAGTATAAGTACAAAATAGAGAAATATAACCAAAAACAAAAAAGAAAGTTGAAAAGGTGAGAGGATCAAAAGAAACACTAAAAGATAAGATGCCAACCCTTTGTATGCGCCATAAAATCAAAATCATATCCAGAGCAGATAGCAATATAAAGCAAAATATATACGATACATTGTATGTCCGACATATCAAGTTACTTTGCGGAAACTATTTGTTTCATTTTAGTCACCATAACCTCGATCTTTTACTTATTAATCCCAAACTATATAGGTGCTTTCCTGCCTCATGTGTAAGCCACCCACCCCTCCAACATTTGGCAATTGTTTGTGGTACGGGATAGTCTACTTTCTTGGAGTTCATCTGACCTTGGCATTTGGCCTTTTAATCCCAGACTCATGATGTGTATTTCTTGTTTCGTGTGGACGCCACATACAACGTTTTGTTAATACATGTGTACAACACTTCAGTAGTTTTGTGGAAACCGTTTCTTTCTCTTTCAGACCCTGTGACTTTGACATTTAACCCTTTCACCTCAAACTGATTAGATTCTTTTGTCTAATAAGATAGCCATCCAGGTTTGATAAAGTACAACTAAAGATGTGGTGAGAAAAACATTTTTTGTCCGTAGAGTTACTGTGGCCTTTGAAGTTATTGTGTGGAAGCGGTATTCCTTCTTTCAGGCCTTGTGACCTTGACTTTTAAATTTTTGTGTCCGAAATCGTTAGAATTTTGACTTGCCTCGAATACAACTATTTGCAACGTTTGGTAGCTAGCGGTAGATGATGGAGACCTCGAACCAGTGTGCGGAAATGAAGTAGCAAACAGACTAACGGACAACATCAATACAAGATATTTTCTGTTTTATGGTGGGAGTCTAAAAATAATGATGAAGACTATTGTAATTATATTACGGTATGAAAGTTGCAATTAGCAATCAGCGGCATATTTGTCATATTCAGCTCAGTTTCATTCTTTAGACCATAGAACCAAGCCGTTGTTCACTTTTATATTTTTAATTATTTTTTATTGGAACCGTGGAAAAACGAATATCATGTATTGGAGATAAATATTCAGTTAATGTACAAGATGCAAAAATGAAGACAATTTAAAACTAAATAAAGCTACCTTAAAACATCAGTTAGTATGAACATGGCTGTGAGGTAGTAGGAGTTTGCTTGCAATATCATTACTGCACATAACTAGCACACTTATGTACTTATGTATGCAATCAGAAGGGTTCCTTTAGGGTTCATATATATATATATATATATATATATATATATATATATATATATATATATATACATTTTAATAAAAAAAAAACATGGCTTATACAGTGTTAGTATAAAGCAATTTGATCAGTTTGATATACCAACAGTATTGGTATATCAAATTGTGATCAGGTCATGGAGCATTAATACCCATAGTTAACTATTGTTTCAACTGTATTCTATTGATTCTATAAATCAATGACGAATTTCCACTGATTAATCATTAGCGGCTTAAGACAATAACGATGAAAATAATAATCTTCGTTTCTAAATGAATTTAACGTGGTACACAATTTCATCGCAATCTTCTGATTTCCCTTTTCTCTCCTCCCCTCTCTCACTCATGCATAATGGACAAAATATGCAGAAATATCGAGTGAGAGAGAAAAGAATTCGTGCTTGAGTAAACCCTTGAAACCGAACTTACGCCAAATAACCTACAAGAACCTGGTTCATCGTAACGGTATGTGTACACTTTCCTTGGGATTTATCTACAATGTTCATAATATCACTGATGCAAAGTTGCAGCAGCCTGTGGACACTATACGGTATTTCTTGGTTACGATACACCGTACTGTAATTTATTATATATTTAAGTGTGAAATATAGAGACGTTTTGGCGAAATAATTTTCATATTTTTAATTCCTATAGTTTCACATATGAAAAATATATCCTTATATTTACTCATATGAAAATATAAAATTTCCCATCATGCCATGCGACGCTTGATTGTATGTGTCTACAAAAGTTGTACCTGCAACAACAAAAACGAGTACTTTGTGAGCTAGAACAAATAACATTGGTCAACAATATTTTAGAAGTCGTCTGCTTCAGAGATAAAAAGTGCTATTAATTATGGATTTTGATGTGCTGAATTCAAATATGATAAATAAAACAACTGATTGGCTACTGTTTCCAAGATACTTAAGTTTTTACATTTTACGTCTATGTATATTGTGTAGATAGAGTTTTAATCATAAATTGTAAACCAAGATCTTTTCATGTGTTTATGGTTGCTTTACATGAAAATATTTTACCTGTCCTGTATATGTAACACTTTAAAAAAACAGCAAAAGAGTTATATAAATAAATTTATTATGAAACAAAAGGCAAAAAACTATTATGTATATATAAGTACATAGTTTAGTCCTTATTCAGTGTCTATTCGGCGCTTCTTGGCTTGTCTCTTGTATTCATTAAATGGAGCATCTCTTGTCACTGTCCAGCAACAGTCTGCAAGCATTGATGGACTCCATTTGCCCTGACAGCGTTTCTCCATTGTTGCAATATGCTGGTGAAATCGCTCGCCGTGCTTGTCGCTCACGGCTCCCCAGTTCGGTGGAAAAAATCTAGATGAGAGTGCCAAAAAAAATGTATCTTTAGTGAAATGTTGCAACCAAGGTTTTTGTATGCCTTGAAGAGGTTTTCCACCTACTCCCTGTAGTTGTTTGCCTTGTTGTTTCCGAGACAATTTGTTGCCACTAACTAGAAGGCTTTCTATGCCGTCTTTTCCTTGCCAAGCAGTGCACGGTCAAATGCATCATCTCGAAGAAGTTCACGAATCTGCGGACCAACAAAGACACCTTCCATTTTCTTAGTTTCACTTAACCCTGGAAATTTTCCACGGAGGTACTTGAAAGCTGCTTGTGTTTTGTCCATGGCCTTGACAAAGTTCTTCATCAGACCCAGCTTGACGTGCAAGGGTGGTAACAAAATCTTCCTTGTGGTGGATGCTGAACATTTTTCCTCGCAGGCTCCAATGACTGTCGGAGTGGCCAATCTCTCTTGATGTAGTGGAAATCTCTCGCACGACCATCACATTCGCAGAGAAAAGAGCAGTACTTTGTAGACCAATCAAGAGAGCAAGAACCTTCAAATCGCCACAAAGCTGCCACTGATGTTGATCATAGTTTATGCACCTTAAAAGTTGTTTCATGATTTCATAGGTTCCCTTCATACGGACTGCGTAATCAACTGGAATTGATGGCAAAACATCGCCATTAGGCAGCAAAACAGATTTAAGACTGGTCTTCGATGAATCAATGAACAGTCTCCACTCATCTGGATCATGTTGAGGGCTGCCATCACACTATCGATGTTGTTGCAGGCTACAAGATCACCTCCCATGAAGAAGAATGTGACTAGATCCTCTTGACGGTCACGGAACATGGAAACCCTAACATCACCTGCCAGGAGATTCCACTGCTGTAGTCTGGAGCCCAAAAGCTTTGCCTTAATCTTGGATAGTTCCAAATCCCTGACAATGTCCTTCAGTTCACCTTGTGTTATGAGGCGTGGTTAAGAGGAGGAGGAGGATGGGAGAAATATGGGTCATGTGACATTGAAGGTTCAGAACTGGAAGTTTCATCCTCTTCCTCTTCCTCGTCTGTCTCAAGTGAGAATGATTCTAGTGCATCCGGAACCGGCAGTCCTTCTCCGTGGGGTACTGGGTGTATAGCCGATAGAATGTTTGGATAATACACAGTTCATGTTTTCTTCTTTGACACACCTTTCCCAACTAGAGGCACCATGCAGAAGTAACAATTGCTGATATGATCTGTTGGCTCTCTTCAGATCATTGGCACTGCAAAAGGCATAGATTTCCTTTTCCTGTTCAACCACTGGCGAAGAATTGTTTCACAAGTGTTGTAGCATATGTGTGCGGCTATCCTCTTGTCCTGATCTCCAATTTTGCAGCCAAAATAAAGGTGATAGGTTTCTTTACCATAGTGGTTATACTGCGCTTTTGTGATGCAAAAGTCACTTCACCACAAACATAGCAGACGTTATCTGCATTGTTCACACAAGTACGAGGCATGTCTGCTCACATTTGCTAAACAGAAATGTGTCCCTTTGCAAAATCAAACACTGACAAATAAGACAGCACGACACTGTATGATTTCTAGAACTGATATAGGGCAATTTATTCAGCAGAGTGGTGTAAGCTTAGTTATGACATCCGTGACTTCTGTGTATAATAAGATGCAATTCATATCATGTATGACGCAATACCAGCTTCGGATTGCATCATTCATTGTTTTTCCTAAAAAGCAAGTACTGTCCAAACCCAGTCATAGATTTATTCGTAGATCCAGTCAGAGATGTATTTTAGTCATTTCTAGTTTAAATTGAGATCCCTTCCTTTATAACTCACTTAACCCCCGCCATTCCCAAGTCGAGGGTCGTATATACTGACCCAGTATCATATCTTTAAAACTAGAGCCAGTCAACAATTTTAAGCATCAATCTTAAGTGTGTGTTATATTTATTTAATCAACATGAATAACAATAGAAGCTCAAACAAGAAAACAATCACGTTATCAATTTGCGTAGGGAATTGAGAATAGCCACAAAATGTCAATACACAGTTGCCTGTAGTCAGTCTTAACTCCGTTGAAAGGCAAGTATGTGTATTTGTATGTGATATAAATATCTGTTTATCTGTCCTAAGTGCTGTGGGGTATATTGTTCTGTCCTCGTCAAACTGACAAGCTAAGGTTGTTCTCTGTGAGTAGGGTAGACAGTATCTTTATTTCAACAAACGTTCGCTCTGTGGTTTGCGGAGAAACAAAATGTACAAGAAAGTGTCATGAAACAACGTAATTGAGTAACGGCAAAATTAGAAGTCAAACGTTTGCGTTAATATTGACGGACATTTAATGAGAACAAAAATACAAAAACTTTAGACAAAAAACCACGTTATCTTTGACTGTAGGCCGTCTATAAAGATGGTTATGCCAAATATTGAGAATCATGGCTTCAAAGGACTCAATATATGGATTGTCAGACATGAAACATAAACAATATTTAAAAAATAATACATCACGTGTGGTTGAGTTTTGGCACCTGTTCGACATTTTTAAAAAAATCATGAGCAATCATGTATAAAGAGTAAGCATATAATTCTACAAAACATGTCATAAACCAGGATAGACAAAAGTATAGGGCCCACAGAAGGTGCTACACGTGCTGCAGACCACTTTCTATCATATTGGAGGAATCACGGTACTAATTCAGTTCCCATAGTAAACCTATGCAAACACCATGATATTAAAAATTCAATAACTTAAAATTTCTGAGTCCCCATGATCAAACCTTTATTTATCAGTATAGATGAAACCTGGATGTCAGCTTCTTTGTAGAGGAAAGGATACGAGCCGTGGCATTTTCTGGACCTGCATGTGTTTGAAACATGTGCTTTCAATTCCGCACCAAACAGTCAGGTGCTAATTGTAGTAATGAGTGTTCCAAACTCAAGACTGTTAAAGGACTGAAATTCCATCAATAAAACAATGTCTCTAAATTTTTTTCACTTACAACTAGGATAAACTCTCAAAATATTTTTTTTCCTAAAACATAACTTACATTATTACCAATCCTGGTCAGACAAAACCATATATACACTATTTTATGTTCATTCATTTCCAGGCTGGTTCCCATTTTTCCATATAATTGGTATCGTGTGTCCTATATCCACCTTTGATTTTCTTGACAGACCTAGGAATAATAGTTCAATACATAAGTAAGCAATGTGCATAGTTCTGCTTGTCAATGATTACATTAGTCAATATTAAATTATATTGCAAGTTCATGTACACCTAAAGGGCAATGGTGCATTTCAGGCAATATTTAAATATTTGAGCTTTATTTAAGAAAATCAGAACAAATATTAAAATAAAGCTGTCTGATAAGAGTCATCGTTTTAATATCACCATTTATCTCTCTTCAATTTAATACTGAAATATATTACCAGCCTTGTCATATTATGTAATTAATGAGTAAAAGGTCAGGTGACCATCTATACGTACATGTATTACAGAATAAGAGATTTAAATGACAAAAATTATCTAAAATTCCTCCCGGAAGACATATAATTTAAACTAAAGTAAGGTAGACATAAGTCCATTCAAATGCAAAATATGAAGTTTCAAAACATTCACTGAAAGAAATTAGTGGGATGAAAAGTCATGGGAGGTCATCATCATTAAGCATGGTGTAGGAGACCTAAGTGATCATATCTGAAGCATTATGTTTCAAGACACAACTAGGAAATATCATATTGCTTACTATAATTACTCTATAAATGGTAAATTGTATAAATTTTATATATGTATTGCTCAGATATGAACCAAAGTGCAAAACACTCCACCTAACATAGTCAAATCTACACACTGTTCCCCCTCCCCCATCTTGGCAAAAGTTGATATATCTGAATATGTGTTTAATATCCCACTGAATGTCATTCTGTGGTTTACAAAAGGTATTAATTTCGTTTATTATCCACAAACAGAACCATATGATTGCATTCATAGTAAAGTTAATTGCACTTGCGTATGTGGAGTCAATGTATTGCTGTAGCTGTTTATAGGACTCACGGTAACACCATGATATTAAAAATTCAGTAACTTAATATTTCTGAGTGCTCATGATCAAGCCTTTATTTATCAGTATAGATGAAACCTGGATGTCAGCTTCTTTGTAGAGGAAAGGATACGAGCCGTGGCATTTTCTGGACCTGCATGTGTTTGAATCATGTGCTTTCAATTCCGCACTAAAGAGTCAGGTGCTAATTGTAGTAATGAGTGTTCCAAACTCAAGACTGTTAAAGGACCGCAATTCCATCAATAAAACAATGTCCCTATTTATTTTTTTTTTCACTTACAACTAGGATAAGCTTTCAAAAGATTCTTTTTCCTAAAACATAACTTACATTATTAACCAATCCTGGTCAGCCAAACCCATATATACTCTATTTTATGTTCACCCATTTCCATGATGGTTCCCATGTTTCCATATAATTAGTACCGTGTGTCCTAGAGAGGCTGGCTCAAGTCATTTTAGGTTATGTATATGGAATGTGGAATGCATATATCTTCAAGTCCGCATTTGCCTTTTCCTATGTTAGACGAAAGAAAATTGCTTTTATTGTAGTTTTAAAACTTGTGAATATGCTTGAAACTATAACTATGTATAAGAACAATAGTAACATAAACATATAATTGATGCTGTATGTCGGAGCCATTTTAATGTCAGATTCTACGCTAGAGAAATCTTTCACTGGCCGTCTCGAAGCTCCGCCATGCAAAGAGTTTACACCAAAAAAGAAAGAAAAAAAAGAGCAATTAAAAGGGATACGTGCGAAACGTTATTCAGAAATATTCATCATACAGATCAAATTGTAACAGTTAGTGAGGTACTCATATGTATGTACGTGTGTGATGATGAAAAAAAAA
>JAECUM010018416.1:0-12103 GCA_016617855.1 Megalonaias nervosa | reverse complement strand
CAGACGTTTACTATTAAATGCATATGGAAAGGAATTATAAGTGTCAGAAAACCATGGATTTGGATGCAAATAATTTAGATATGATTTGTTTCTTGTTTATCGTTATATAAGAAGTGTTTTGTTTCATACAAGTTGAGTTAATAATGTATAATTGTCTATTCTCAGGTCATGGCGACTTACTGTACAACGTATCGCTTGAGGAGGCACAAATTGCCATTGGTGGTACTGTTTATGATGACAGCCTTGGTTTTTATAAAGATAATCACATCCACCAGTGATACTAATGAAAAAGAAAACTATGAAGAAAAAAGAAAACAATGTGGCATTGCAATTTGTACTCCCTGTCAATTTGTAGAAGATGATCAAAACAAAAATATCTTCGATAGTTCTGCTAATAATGCTTTCCATGCTTCTCTTCACAAAACATTTCCACCTCCAATTACAAAAAAGCTAGAATCTTTTCCAAGTTCTGGAATTTATAGAATTGACAGAATTATCCACCGATCATGGAAGACCAGCGAAGTGCCAATACGATTCAAAAACTACATAGAATGTTTCATAGAGAACCATCCGTCATGGGAGTATATGTTTTGGACCGACCAATCGATGCGCAACTTTATTAAGGAGCATTACACACATATTCTATTCCTATACGACAATTATTCCCACCCACTGAACAGCCCTGACGCTATGCGGTATGTGATATTATATCATTTTGGTGGTATATATAGCGATTTATATATATTAAGTTTGCATCCATTGGATCCCATGGTAAAGAAATATTCCTGCTTTCTAGGGCAAGAACCACATGCTCATTCCATAATTCATTCCAATTTTTACGAGCAGTCTAGTATTGTGTTGATGGCATGCCGGAAACAGCATCCATTCATGAGGGGCGTAATTGAAAATCTTTTTCACTTTTATTACTTTTCGGATCTTCTTGATTCCACGGGACCTAGATTTCTCACGTTTTCCTTAAGACAATATTTTAGTAAAAACATTACTCGAGATATATCAGACGACGACTATGTGTACTTAGCACCACCAGAGTATTTCCTGCCAACTGTTGATCCTGAAATGAATGACAAGTTAAATTATTTATGCGGCGGATTTTCATGCCTCTCAGCACTGCGTCAGTGGCAGTGCGATCAGTGGAAACAAGTAGGTTTAAGAGCTGAAACCTATTCATTTTCTTTTACAAACCATATTGGGCTCTCACGGGATACAATGCCATATACTTTTCATCTGTGCAGAATATTAACATATATAGGATTTTCCCCAACACAACTCAATATATTTCAAATAACGTACGAAATTGAGAGAAAAAGTATCATAACATATGTTAATACGGTATTTGATTTTGAATTAATTTAGCGGCTGCAGACACCACACTACATATGTGTTCTTTTCTTCATTGACCAAACTCAATATCAAACATTAATTTCAAGCCGCTACTACATAAGCAGCAATGGCACCATGCACAACAATTTATTATTTTCGCAAGAAAAAAATGGGTTATTCTGCAAATCTTTCAAATGAATCAGCCATTGTCAACAATTTTGTGATTAACGATGAAAATGCTAACAACTAAGCTGCTGAAGTTATGTTCCTTACGCGTGTACAGATTGGTCAAACACATTATCGTGACTGATTGTTTGTGTCTGCTAATTTATACATATGTAAATTGTCCTGCATAAAAAATGTGGCAAACAAAGCTAATCGATATAATTACTTTAATTTAATTTATTATTATTTAATTTATAACAAGAACAAAGTCAGATACATTTGTTTCTCACTGGATAATATCATAACTTAATTTTGGATAGGGTCGATATCGAAGACACCAAACGTTTCAGTCAATGATAAGCAAAGCTTTACAATCCTTCAATATTATACATTTTTACAAAAAAATCAACATATTTTTAATTTGGAAAACAAGTCCAAGACAATACCTACATGTATATCTTATTTTCTTGAAAAGATTTTGTTTTAAAGTTTTCGTTATAAATGTTTAATCAGATATGGGCCAAACAAAACAAGAGCTTGAACATATGTTTTTGTCTCTTGCACTTTAATCCTAGGAGACAGATGAACATAAGAACTCTTTTTTTTCTCACCAGTTCAACAAAATATTACATTCGTGACTAAAATTGCAGATGACACTAAAGGTTACATTGCTGAGATATTTACATCATCAAATAGAGTCCTATTTTCTGGCCATTTCCGCCTTACAAGCAAAAGTAGCAACGTTCAGCTTAGTTCATCCTAATTCATCCATTGTTCATAGGCCGGTATCTTTCCTGACATTAAATTAAGACCTTAGTTATAGGCATTTGTCAATATGAACTTCCATAATAATAGCCATTAAGCATGTCAAAGCTTATTATGTGTATGTGTATGCACGGATATAACGCACTGTTGACCTTTTAAGACTCCTTTGAAAGCACGATGTAGAGAAAATTGTTTCTTGTCAAGATATATTAGAGTTTCGTATTGTACCCATACTGTTATGTTTAGTTAATTTATATTAGACCTTCGTAATGTATTTTGTTAGTTATGTGTACTTTACAAGTCTTGCTACTTAAGCAACTTTTCTATATGAAAATCTTGTAACACTTATTGGGGTAATGCTGATATCGTCATCCTTGGGACATTCATTCTACAAATTCCTGGCCATTTAATTTAATTTACTGTTTTCAGATTTAAGTCATGTTTTCTCTGCCAAGTCAGCTTTGTTGAACGTAAGCTTAAATGTATCACTTCAACCCTGTTCACTATGGATATGTTACATCATTGTTTTCTTTAGGCTTACTTTAATTTTGTCACTAGCGGGTGATGTCCAACTGAATCCCTCTACGATACAACAGATACACACAGTTTAAGTTCAACTTTCTCGGTAGGAACGAATGTCAGGCTGGAATATCTCGTTGAATATTTCGATGACGTTGATATAATTGATTTAACACAGACTCACCGTGATGACTCTAGTAACGGTGATGATATTAAATTAGAAGAATACCACAAAACCAATACGGGGGTGTATTTATGGTTTGTATATCATACACTCCAGTCTTCAAGCATGTCGCAGAAATACCTGCACAATATAATGAAATACTTTGAATTTAAATCTATGTACAGAATAGACCCTACCTACCAGCAGTTGTGTACCGAACTCCATCATAATGTGTCTCTTTATGGGATACCTCCAATATTATCATTTAACGAGCAGCAAGTATTTCTGAAATCCTGATCATTATTGGTGACCTAAATAAGGACTTGCTAAATTCCAGTCTGAAAATTATGGTACTAAACAATTAAAAAACATGATAAATGAATCTACTAGAGTAACAACTACTTCAGTATCCATGCTCGAGCCTGTTATTGTATCACTTAATACATCTACCTTATTAGAAATGGCTGATGGATGTATTCCCACAAGATTGGCAACTTTTCTAATTTCCAATAAAGATTGATATAATAGCGTTCTACGACGAATCACTAGAAACAGATCGGTTAAGGAAGATTCAGATCAAAGCAAACAATCCAAGAGATTGGGCTAATACAAAACATTCCGAAATAAAGTAAACACTCAACAATGAATTTTGTAAAGGAGAGTCATTTTAAATAATATGAAAACATTGATATTCTCCAAGCCAACTGAAAAGAGTCTCACCAGACACTTAGTTAAACAATTTTTTTTCCTATAATATACCACCACTACCAGTCACGCAAAATGAAGGCACGTTGATCACTGTATACCCCGATTTAGAGAAGACATAGTATTTGAATTCGTTTTTCACACCTGTCTATAAAATGAATGATAATTATATAGCTCTTCCAGAATTGTAGTTCCCACTATTGAAAGATATTGAACTGTCACCTTCTTATGTTTTCCAAAGTAATTATGTTTGATGGGTTTTGCTTATTCGCATTTGGTGTGCGTGAACGATGTATGTCGCAACTGAAAAGCCGACTATGATCCAATTGTATATTGTCTTCTTCCGTCGCAATATTGCGCCATGTTACAACGAGTAGTTATGAATACAGTTCTCATTTACAATATGGAGGTTTTATTGACTCTTACATACACACATACGATTTCAATTTAAATCTATCCTTAACCACATACATACATTGCAATGTACACGCACGCAAGGAATTCTAATGCGCAAATCTGAGGCTCTTAATGACGTGATTTTATTTGTACTGGCTTATTCGCTTAGACAAAAAATATAATAAGTAAGGGATAAAACTCCACCCGACCAGAAAGAAATACTTTTTATTTGTTTCTTTATGTAAATTTTAGTATATTAAATTACTACCTTTTGGGAATATTTATTGCAGTGATGATTATAATAATGTTTTGCCCTCAAGTAAGTATTATGACTGCTATTTTCTTTTAAAGTCCGCTCCTAACATTGTAAAGGTATTACCATGGATACTGGTATTCAAATGACACCTTAACAGCTTCAGCACGGTAAAAGCGTGAAACCAACAAGATATCGTCACCTATCAAAATTCACGTCTCTGCTTCGTGTAAATGCAAAGGAGATAATAAATATTAAAACGCACTTTGTCTAAAGATTGTAGTATAAACATCTTAAGCATAGTTTGAAAAAGTGTCTTAAACTGAACTGAATACAAATTGTCATGGAATTAATATAATGGTGCATACGATATAATAGTTGTATCTAAAATAATATTTAAAATTTGACATTCCCTCTCTCTCTATTAGACAAACTAGATTCCTAAAATCTTAAGCAGGACACTTTATTTCACTACCTTAAACATAATTAAAATCATATTTAAAAATATATAAATCTCCCTTTGGAAAGTTTTGTTGTAAGAGTGACAGTTTGAAAAGACTTCGTAAACAGGCTGCACCTTTATATATATATGTTATATTCTGCAGTTTACTCTATGAAACAGAGGGTAGTTACAGAAACAGCTAAAATATTGCACATTTATTCCATGACATAAACAATTTCTAAAGTACTTAAAATTATATGCAAAGTTGACCTGATGTACATGCACCCGTGTTCATTCTAATTCAGTCAATAAAATGAACTACAAAAGCTTCTAGGTTTGTTTTAGTTCGTTTTCATTCATTTAATTATTCATTCTTTCCTTTTATGTTTTTTGTTTTTCTGCATTAATTTCTATCATGAAGTTGGCACAAACACTTTAACGAAGTTTGATCCCTGGGAGCTCGTCATATGCATATAATGCAGGTACAGAAACGATCAATTTCCCTCTCAGAGGAAATTTAAATAAAGTACGAATACACAACGGAACTTAAGCATTTATGAACCTCGTGTCTAGGTCAAGTATGTCCTGAGTAAATTTGATAAGGCGATTTTGATCATTGTTTCATACCACAATATGATGGTACTGAATATCCGGCATGAAAGAGATGTTATATTGTATATGCAAAGAAAGTTATTTAAAAATAGATTCTGCCGTTATCACTGACCGACAGAAGAGTCCTTCGAAAAATATTAATATTGTTAGGGTGCGGGTTTCAAAATGTTTCCCCGATTTAACAAATGCAAGAAAGAAAGAACATCTAGCTGTCATTGTAGTAAATTATTCTCAGACTCAAAGCACTCATGTATGATAAAACTCAAGAGCCATTCAAAACGTCTTAATAATCAAGAGGCTGCAGTTTTATTAAAATCATTCGCTAATTTATTTATCCACGTTATTATTTTGTACCTGGAAGGCTTGTTAAGACTTTTAACTAATTCCTGAAAGAAAATATACATATTATACTGATACACAGTGTTAACCCGTAAGTTACATTTGTAATTGGAGTCAGTTCCATACATCAACCATCCATTAGTATTCTACATCTTTTGTGCAATGATTTACAATTAACGTTTTTGTTTGAAGCCCAAAGCGTTTCTTATAAATGTTGTGATATAAAGTCAACACTGAGTACAATTTAGCTCTCAGGCAAGGTAAAATAAACTACAAGCTGGAGAACATTGCACCTTAGCTTAAACAGATTTAAAATAAAAACCAACCTACACATAATTATTAAAGTTGGTCTAGAGGTTTTAAACCTTAAACCTTTTTAAAATTTTCTCATCTCAAGCCAAGATCGTATACTTCGAATACAATTACACATCTTTTGACATTAAGTTATAGTTTGGAATGTTCGGTTAATTCGTTCCATGCATAAAGTGTAAACTTTAATCCAAAACTGACAACGCACTATAAATAATAAAGATGGTGGCGAATTAAGAGTATAGCCTCTAGATGGTTGTATATTTTTTACACGCCAAAAATTAATATAAACATTTGAAATGAAAACCGAGGATTCATCAATTGATACAAATTTGCCTCACAGCATCGCAAATCAAGACTGTGTACTTCCAGACAGAATAAGCTTCTTTTTTCAGGAATAAAATTTAGATTTCAGAAGGCTTACTTCTTTCATCTCGGTCATGTACACAGTCCCGTCGGTTTTGAGCACATTCAAATATTTTAACCACGCTGCTACTAAGAATAAATAGTCTTATCATTAAATAGTTGGAAACATTTTAAAGCAAGAAAAGATTAAGATTAATGGTGAATTTACTTATACATAAATTGGCAACAGTTTGGTTAAAAGAAGAAGAATGATTATTACTTCTTCCAAAGTTTCTTACTGACAAAAAAAGAACACCCCACACCCGAAAGACTCATTGGTTTCCAATAAAATCAAATTGTGAAATTCTGCTTCGTGACTTTAAACATACATTTAACTGTTGTTTATTAAAGATGTGCAGCTTCCAAGTAATAACAGCTTCCATCCTTAAAGACTGCATTAATGGTTGTAATAATGGTTGTAATAATGAAGGAAATTTTTTTTTTTTTTTTTTAATATATAAAGGCAACATGTATATACTCATCCATCTGTTCATTCTCTCATACATTCTTTCTTTTAACCTTCATTCATTCAAAAAAGAACGGAGCAAAATGAAAAAAAGCGAATTAGAACAAGGTCTGAAACACTTAGGTCCAGTTTCCAATGAGTTGCCGTTACTTATATCGATCGATGAAAATCAAAACAAGATCATCACTGCTGGGTAAATGTTCTTTGTATTGACTTGGAAGCGGAGATCGGCGTTGGAAAGTTTGATAATATCATGACATCATGTATATGTACTAAACAAATACTAGGATTCAGAATATATAGATCTACAATAATAATAATAATAATAATAATAATAATAATAATAATAATAATATAATATATAATATATAATATATAATAATAATAATAAACACATTCCCCAATTTGTTTATAAAAAAATAACACACAGCCAAGCAAATAAAAATTATCTTATAGAAATTGGTTTTAGACTAAAAGTTTGTTTTAGAATGTATTCTATCTTCGTTTGCACCAAACCAATATAAGCAAGTACCTTTTAAGTTTTAATGTTTGTAAAATTATATTTAGAGGTATATGCAGTTTAGCTATCAAAGCATGTTTAGAGGAGGTGTGTAGTTGAAATAAACTAACTAAAATCAGTGGGAAAACAATCATTATCCTTGCAGATTCAGAAGGCAGAAACCCTCCCCCAGTCTCTTCTGTTAAACTTAAATTTAAAATAAAATTTCCCTTAGTCCCTTTAGACTAATAACAAATTAAGTCTGTCGTAAAATTTACTAGTCTCTGTCTAACAGACTAATTTTAGTTTCAAACCCTGAAAACGTCTACATAGAATTCGAAATCTAAGTCTGACGATTATCTAAACAATTTTAATTTAAAATAACATTATTATATTGTTTGGGTGTTTTAATTTAAAATAACATTATTCTATAGTTTTGGTATTTTAATTTAATACAACAGTATTCTATTGTTTTATTATTTAATTAAAATTACAATATTCTTTCTTTTCACTGCAAGGAGTACTTTTTCCTGCAAATTATAGAGTATGTACGCGACACCGACATGACCATTTGTAAGTTGACACTAATAAGATTTAAGTTTTCTTTTAATTGTTTGACGGTTAAACACTGCAAATCCTCTAGGCTCAAATCGAAATGCTTCTCAGGTTCTAACATTTTGATTGTTTGTGAATCTCTCAGCAGTAAGCTCCTCGTTTTGGAAATTTTGAAATTTTGCGAGATCTTTCGAAGCGCACATCCACTGTTGTAAATGTGTTATGCTGGACACAGGTATTCAAATATCACCTTGAAAACACCGCGATGGAAATACATTGAAACTAAACGTATATCGCTGCCTGTCAAAATTCAAGTTTTGCCTTCTGTGACGCACAGGAGATGATAACTATTCAACAATGACTAGTATATATCGTCTAGATTTTTATGATAATATATTAAGCACTATTTTGAATAGCGTTTCAGATAAAGATGGAATGCTTCCAAACGGAACGCATTTTATTATTTAAAAGTTGTACAATTTGCCATTAACATTTACAAAATGCATCTATATTTGTATCAAATAAAAGTCGTTCACTGAAATTATTTCAACCCTATTTGCAAAAGACATTCTAATTACCTGCAAACTTAACCGCTTAAATACGCGCCAAATTACTGGCTACCACATTAAGCATTATCGAAACTATTTTTTGAAGAAAAAAAAACCATTAAAATTTTCATTTGGAAACGTATCTTCAGTTTGAAAAAAATCCATGTATGCTTTAAAGCCCCGAGATAGTTTTAAATGATTCTTAATTAACAGACTGTAGATTTGTATCGATTCATACAGAATAATTTCAAAAATAATTATAGGTTGAGACAGTTCTCATAAACACATGTGGCACCTATACTATTTGATCGCTCTGTCTCCATAAAATCCTTCTTGATGTCGTCCGTGTCTCTAAATTAGAAGGCAGCTCAAAAATCATAACCCAAACATTAAAGGAATTTGAAGTTACATTCCATAACTTAAACACGTCATAAATTGCTTAAAATATCTGTAAATGTTCCTGCAGTAAATTGTAATCTCTTAATTACAACCCATTTGTAGCAGCGTTTCCATTCTTTTGTTTATTCATTAATTTGATAAATCATTCTTTCTATCTTTTCTTCATTCATATATGCTATATGGCTGGGGCAAATATATTAGAAATATTTGCAATCTCTTGACACCCTTCATAAGCATGGAAATTGGTCTCCCAGGTGACCAGTTGTCCACTTACAGTCATTAAAAAAAATAAGGGAACTATAACCATACATAAACAACGAGCCTCGTGAGAATGTCAAGTAGACACATTCTGTGTAGATATGATAAGGCAATTCTTCTTTACTACAGGGAACATATAGTGGTGACCCATTAGTTATGATTTTAGTCAATGGCAATTCACAATATCAGACAGATACATCCATCCATTATTATTTTACGTCTCATGCGCCATGATTTGCGGGATATTCATTATTCTGCGGCACAAATCCGTTCGTCGAGATTATGTTATATGTGGTGATCAGTTAATCAAGCCTTACCCTTTGAGCTTCTCTAAGATAACAGAGCCCTAGCAAACACAAATCGCTTCATATCAATATTTCTATTCGTGTTTGTATGATGTTGACAAACAATAACACAATAAACGACGTCTGAAAGTTTTATTGCTGTTTCATGGATTTAAATTGTTCATTCTGCAGCCGAAACACTATATTTAGCATTTAATATGTTTAATCTTGATTTTTGTTGAGGTTTTCACAAATTTTCACTGTTAGACTATTTAATCGTACTCGCAGCGTGATTATAATAGTCGAATGCATTCCAAAGAAACGTTGTCCGTTTACTTCAGTAATTAAAGTAGGATTGTTCTCTTGTAATAAGTATTTATATTTTGCTTATAGTTTCCAAAATATAAATTTATTGCTCAAACGGCGCGTGCTTCTATACCATCTTGGCTTGAGATGAATATTTTGAACATTTTAACATGTTCAGTTCTTAAAACATCAGACAAAAGTTATGAACATAGGTAGGCATTTATCTTTCTAAGATAAATAAGGCCACGAAATGGATATTTTGATAAGGACCAATTTGCTTTTGCAAAGAAACTTATTTCCGTTTTTGCAACTTCATTAATAACGACTGAATCATGATCCTTTGCGCGTTCGATCGAATCTGCGCTTTGACTAACGTATACATTTCGTACTCGCTGAGGATTAATTTGAACGCATCCTGTGATATTCCATTGTCCTGAAGTGCCTAAGATACACAGTGTTTAGTTTAGATCTGCATGATCACACATTTCATTATGCTTCTTAACCTTTTGTTGCAGGCGCATGAAAATAAGTTTACCACTAAGTACAGACACGACGGTGGCTGCAGCCACGATCTCGATAACAACAGTAATAGGGATGGCGAAAACGGTGACTAATAAACCGAGCCCTGTCATTCCTTTGACAGCAGCCACGTATCAAGCGCAACATCGATTGTGTCCCTCATGTTAATCAATCGCTGATAATTTTTGTAAGAGATGGACGACGCCAGTTCTCAATTTCTGCACGCATCGTGTCTTCAAGTTCGCAGAAACTTTAAGGCGAAAATTCTGTGGGTCCAAAACAGCATTGGGAATATCTGGGGAGAGCTGGGGTGACGGCATTAAAATTCCTCTTTGAGAAGCATGATATGAAACTTAAATTGACCTGATAGTCTAGCTGACACGCGGACAAGCCAAAGCTATGGAGGGGGATTACCGCCATAATTCTATGCGTGTATTTTCTAATCTTTCTTGATGCATTATTGTAAATGGCTGCTTGCAAGTACTACTTTCATAATTCTATCCATGTATATTGTATTGTATGTTGTAGATTTCAAGTGCGACTTTCCTTCTGCATTATTGTAGATGGCCTCTTGCAAGTGCTACATTCATAATTCTAGACATGAATTTTCTATTCTTTATTGATGCAAGATGTAAATGGCTGCTTGCAAGTGCTTAGATCTACTTTCCTTCTGCGTCATTGTATCTTGCAGTCGCCAACTATTGAATTGATTATGTAGTTTGTCGCATGGCAAACGCTTTGTCAGTTATTACAAGTGTTGTATATTCTGTTTGTAAACTCGCCATATGACAATGACATCATTCCAACTGCTGTTTTCATACAGATTAGGCCTTGCAACAATGTGTAATACTAAGTTTTATCAGTATCGTCTTTATTGTCCAACTCGTGTCGCCATCTGTTGTCATAATGGCATACTAGAGATTAGCATGGCATTATGACAACAGAGGGCGCCATAAATTTATAAAGTTTTTCTTTTACCAGAAATAATTAATGCTCCCCAGGGGACTTTACGGCATTCATTTTGTGTCGATAAACATTGTAACTCTTTCAGTCCCTTTTTCAAGGTTACGTTATCAACGAAGATTTTATCGTTATCTAACACCACGTGCTTTCTCGAAGATCTAAGTGATTTAAAGCACCTTACGAAAACAAAAATGCATTCACTACAGCAGGGTGGTCCATATTCTTCAACCCCAGTTTTGACGACCTTAAGTATTTACTTTCAACATTTAAGAAATAGACATCTTAGTGATATCTCTCATTACATTGGAAACATCAGCTATTTTAGCAAAGTAAGGATCAGAAATGACAATGATACATTCACTCGTACTACTCTTAACGAGCTTTCATCAGAGGACCCCTGGTTGTAAGGATCGTATTGTACGTCACCCAGTTTGACGCACCTCACAGACGTCTGTCGTTTCTGTGATGCTATTGTACATAAGCTCCGGCGATAATAATATATTTCAAAGCAGCATCAATATCACATAAAAAGGGCGTATGTCTTTATAGGTAAAATGACATTAAAAATATTAAGCATTCCTTAAGGTTTTCTTACTACAATCTTCATTTTGGAACATATTTTGTCGGAAAAGCTGAAATAATCAAATTGTGAAAAACCATGTTTGTATCAAGATGAAAATGCTTACTTGCGATTAGACGTATTAGATTTAGTGTACGATTGTCTTTCAATACTTAATTTGCATTGTTAGTGTACAGAACCTCAACCTTTGAATATATTTATAAAGCAAATTTTCAAAAAAAGATTCATCTTTAAAACTGGTTTGCAATCAGAGACAAAAGACATTATGTTACAGGAAATTTTACTTTTATTTATTGTAATTCTTACCATATC
>JAECUM010018415.1:0-16695 GCA_016617855.1 Megalonaias nervosa | reverse complement strand
AGCTAGGTTAATCCAGGGTGTGAATGGAAATTAGGTGACCAAGCCTTGATACCTTAATATTTCATTTAAGTTATCAATCCCTTTGACCTTGTTGTCTTTAAAGTTTCCATTTTTTCTCTGGTATTTATTTCGAATTATATAATGCCTAATCCATTCTTCAGCAGTTATATTACTATCAAATAGCTTGAGTCGCTTCCAATAAATGCTAAATGAGTTATTGTCCCAATTATGGCTTTTACTGTTACTTTTGATTGGATGATTTTTCCTAGCAACAAATTTTGATACTGTTGCGAGATTCTATTTTACCTTGTGGTAAGGCATCAATTTATTTTATTTCAAATCCAATCTTATAGACTGCTCTTGCTTATTTCACGCTATAAAATTCAGCTAGGGGTTCCGTTTTGAGCTTTAGTGTGTAAGGAATACTTTGGGTCTATTTTACCTCCAATGTAAAGTAAGATTCAATCCTTCTGCTGAACAAAATAGGTCTTCAAAATTTAGGTTGGAAAATTGTGTAAAATCTTGACTCTGACTTGGTTTTTATTAATGCTTTAATGCAATGAATCATCATATTCAGCGAAACGTGAGGAAATTTAGTTAACCATTAATTGTATCTCTTATATAAGGTGTAATTGCAGGCTTTAATGCTTTTATCATTCCGTTCATAATATATTCTATTCATTAACTGCTCACTTGGTTGCAAATACCGCGCTAATGATAGATTAATCATCTGTCTTTCCCCATTCTGATTGTAGGGCTTGTACGGTGGTGGATAATGTATAGAATCTGTATTTGATCAACTCTTCAGCTTTCAAAATAGATTTGTTCTTCTGGTCAACCAAAGTTTGTTTCGCTCTGCCAGTTAAATTGTTGTTAACTTGTTTCTTTTACGTCTTAATATATTTATAATTGTTATCTCCACAGGTTTTAAATATATGAATACCAACTTGTTTGTTTACAAATATACTATTTTCCGCATCCAATTTTTCTTCCGGAACTGTGAGATTGTCTATACGGATGTTGTTAAGGTTTAAGTCGTTTGTTAATAGTGTCAGCCTAGAGTTGCATATTTATCGGTTACGAATCAGTGTTTAATCTTTAATCTCTGTTCCTTTACAGTGCAACTGTTCGTGTACAAATTATTTAAGGGACTCTCCCTCATTCTCAAGCTATTTGCCCATTCCACTAGATCTTTAAGTCATGTCGTAATTAACAATCCTAGGCAAACAACCATGCGAAATATACATTTATGGAATTATCACACAAGCACCATTATCTTCCATCTCAGACAGCAAAAAATAAGAATATATAACCAACTTCCTGCAGTAAGTCTTGACAGCAAATTCAGAGCCTAAAATAAACCAACTGTAAACATGAATAGTTTCTTCTGTAGGCAGCATTAACTATGCTTGCATGATGTGCACTCAATATTATGGTGATAACAGTCAATTTTATATTATACAGTCAATTGTGAACTGTATTAGTGACAATAGAATGAAGACCTTTGCAATGCCTCCAACGTCCATGTTCCATATTTTACCTATGTGTGTTATAAACACTTTAAAAGTATGTTGCTTTATCCCTACAATGTTATAGGGTGTCGCTAAACTAATTTGAAATTTAGTTGTTGTCCATACAAAATGGATTACAAAACATGCCCATAGAGTGGCAAAAATGAACGATACGACTGACTGTTGCAACACATTTACTGCGAATCTAATCATAATATATATGACAAAAATGGGGCACTAAAACAGTTACATAAATCATAATGCAAAATAACATGAAGCAAATATACTACAATGATGACAATTGCAGATTAAATTGGCATGGCAAGAAGTATGAGTTTGAAAGCATTGATACAATATCAAATGGGGACAAGACTGTTATGAAGTCGA
This sequence comes from Megalonaias nervosa, assembly GCA_016617855.1. Lineage (NCBI taxonomy): Eukaryota > Metazoa > Mollusca > Bivalvia > Unionida > Unionidae > Megalonaias > Megalonaias nervosa. Next base: position 14,797 of record JAECUM010018415.1, on the reverse strand, counting down.
CAAAATGTGGCTACGCTCCACATGCCAGGTGTTAATGAAAATGACCGTGTCATTTCCATTTCCTCGTGTCACCTGTCTAATCTTGATGAAGGGAGAAAATGTTTTCATTGGAATAAAACTAACTGGAATCGAAATAGCAAATCACCATACAAATCTGAATCATTTAAAATCGTTAACAGCACTATTGCGCAAATAACATTCAGTGTTCAACTACTGTATTGTGATATCATTGTTGTTTTGAAAAACAGACACTTTGTACACAGAAGCACAGTGCGCTATTTTCAAATGTAACCTTGTTTTCCCGAAATTTTGTTCTGTTTTTGATTAATCGTTTCATATGGACCTGTTAAAAGTGATGAGGTCTTCACGTTATACCGTAAATTAAAACGAATATAACCTTGTGTATTTATACACATCAAATATGTAATTTAAACCATCTTCCTTCTGGATCGATGTTATTTATATCAATGTGGTACTACATGCTTTCAGTCTGTATATTATCTCAACAATGCAGAACATCTTTTCTAATGTTTCTTATAAGCAAATGGTCATTTGTGGTATCTTGCACATCGATTTATATCGCTACTAACTTTGACTATACTTCGATCGAATTCAAACGTGTAAAGAAAAAACACACTGCAGTCTCTAGAATCTCCCTTTTAGAGGATCAGGCGGCCGAGCAGATATACTCCTCCTTTGGCTGTGAAAGCAGATGCCATGGGCTGTGTATCAGCTCAGGCGCTGTTGGAAGTGATGGCCATTACAGCACATGGATGTACCTCCAGACGTCTCGCAATTTGTATCCAACTGGTTTTATAGGATCGCTTTTTACTTGACCGAAGCAACAGTGGAACTTAGCAGCCCTTAAGTCACTCAGCATCCCTTTTTAAGATCATACATCTTACCACTGTAGCGTGAGGAAGGGATTAAAAATGTGTCATAAACAGTGCCTGCTTTGACTGCTCTCCGGGCCTGGCGGAGATCCTACCATGGCTGTCGAAACCCTAATAAGATAACAAAGGTGACATAACTCAACATCGGTTTCTGGAACTTACGAACACTAATGGACAGTACATCAGCAGATAGACTAGAGGGAAATAGCTCTAGTTCTTAGAAAACTGACAAGATTTAACTTCCACATAGCATCTCTAATTGGAGCCCGCAACGTCTTCTTTCTGAGTGGCCGAAGTAAAGAAGAACGACGTGAAGCAGGTGCTGGTTTTGTCATCAAACAATAGATAGTTAGCAAACTCATAAGTCTCCCAAAGAGTGTGAATGAAACTAGTGCAAATGATACTCCCACCGTCTGGAAAAAGACATGCAACCATCACAATGGTCAATACTCATACCATGACGAAACCAGATAAGATCAAGGAAAACTTTTAGGACGATATGGAGTCTCTTCTTGCAGAGGTATCAAAGGCAGAAATGTTCACCATCTTTGATGACTAGAGTGCTAGAGTTGGCACAGATCACCATACATGGCCAGACGTCTTGGGCAACAACGGAGCTGGCACATTCAACAAAGGACTCTTCAAACTGAGAAAACGCTCTGAACATGACCTCCTAATTACCAACACAAAATCCCGCTTGACATACCGCAACATGAAGTCACTCACGCTCCAAAGACATGCATCTTATTGACTAAGTTTTCATCAATAGAACAGACGCAGAATGTCCAAATGACAAAGACCATGACAAGAGCAGACTGCTGGACTGACCACGTGCTCTGAGTGTCAAATCTCCATATTCAGCCTAGTATACATCCACACGGCAAAATCACGCACAAAAAGCTAAATATTGAAACAGTAGAATGTGAAATAGGCATTTGTTGAAGAATTATGCAGCCAATGAAATACAATCGATGCAAACTGTGAATTTCAACGAAAACTGGGCATCCTTCAGAGACTCGGTGTACTCAAATGCATCCAAGGCTGGTTTGGCGATAATGATCATGCCATACAGAGACCTCTGAATAGGCAACATCATCTGAAGAAGGTCTAGCTAGAAAACTGCACAACATCAGCTTTCAATAATAACAAGCGGACTGTCCAAAATCAGAGAGTTGCAAGGATCACGGTACTTCAAAGATGGGCAGAACATTTCAACTTGAGCACCAATCAAAAGTCATCTATCAGCGAGAAGGCAAATGATTGACTTCCTCAAGTGGAAATAAATACATCACTTGCTGATCCGCCAGATCTTAGTCGAACAGTGAAAGCAATCCACCTGTTGCAAAATGGCAAGTCACCTTTAGCAGATGTTCTACCAACAGATGTCTACAAGGAACGAGGCTCGCAGATATCACATAAATTGACTGAACTATTCGAGTTAATGTTGACTTAAAGAACTATACTTAGGAGTCCACATGTACAAGCTGTAAAGGAACAACGATCTAACGACTTCTTTCTGTTAATAGCCGCCACAATCTTTGCCAGAATGCTGTTGAATCGTCTTGTGCATCACATCGGTCAAGTGCCCATGCTAGAGAATCAGAATGTCTTCAGGATAGGACGAGGGACCACAGATATAATGCCTGGAGCTCATGAACTCCAGATGAAGCGCCGGGATCAGAACTTCAACTTGCCTTAAGAAGAGCTTGGCAATATGTGTAGACCAGAGAAAGTCATAGTGATGGTTCGGAGAGTCCATAGTGACATTTTCGTTCATGTTGTGGATGGCAGTGACTCATCGGAACCCTCCCAGCCACAAATGCAGACAAGCAACGCTGTGTGTTTGGCTCTAGTCGTCTTTAGAATGATGTACTCCGCCATGCTTACTGGTGCATTCCGTGACTATGGTACTAGGATCAACAGCAGAGGCCGAACCGACAGCGATATGTTGAATCTGACAATATTACAGGCGAAGACAAAACCAACGCTACAATTGTTGAAACAAGTATGGCCTTTGGCAGACTACTTGAAAATGTGTGGAAGCGCAATGGGGTCGGTCTTCAAACAACACTTGAGGTCTACAGACCACTGTGTTGCCTACCCTGCTCTATGCTCGCGAAACTTGAACACACGCAACTCCAGGACGTGTAACCATTTTTGCATTGGTTGCCGGAAGAAATTCTCGAGGATTGGTTGGCAGGACAGGGTCCCAGACACAGAGGTTCTCACATGGAGGGTGGGGCAGTGGGCATTCCAAGCATGAACACATCGCATTTGAGAAGAGCGTCTACACAGGAAGATCTTCTACAGTGAACTGAATGATGGAAAGCGATCTAAGGTTGGTCAGAAGAAACATTCCAAAGGTTGCCCCAAATCATACTTGAAATACTTAGACATTGACACTGAGTCTTGGGACAATCTGGCACATGATCGCTCCACCTGAATCTCTTCCATAATAGAGTTAAATATTTTGAACGGAGGAAAACTGTGGAGTTAGTGCAGAAGCTAGAAAATGTCGTGTTTTGATTAAGCAAACCCAAGAGGCATCTCCTGCTCAGAGTGTGTCATAGACAGTTCAGAGCACAAATTGATGTCATCAGTTCCCATCTACTCAAAGTTTCCAAACCTGCAAATGATCTCATTACAACTCGAAAGACGAACAGTAATATATACGCTCATGTTCTCAATCATGTGAGAGAAACAACAAATCAGCATGATAAACTTCATTGGGAGCCCTTTTTCTCACATTAAACCACCGACGGAAATTTCTCCTTGGTGCGGTTTGGTAAATCTGCTATAAGCTTCTTTGGTCTGTCAAATTCTGACAACATTCCAGGTAACTTTTGCCCGGTCGCCAACTTTTCAGCTGTTGCTTCACTCTTGCAATAACCGCACTAGATGTAGTATATCGCAGACAGTTTCGCATCCATGTTTGTTATACAGACGCTTTAGCTCCAGTGTGTTGTCTTTGTCCATGAGTAGATCTTAAGACCTGAGCAGGCTTTGCCAAAAGAATATGCCCATGAGAGGATCTATTCTCCTCCAAATGCAACCTTGGCCGTGATACCTCTTTTAAAAATCCATCTGGCAATTCTTTCTCCAAATGGCTGATCAATACTCCAGCAATTGCATTTAAATCATGAATGAGATCCAAGTTGGCGCTTTGCATGTATATCACTTGATTTTTGATAATTAAGATCGCTTCGGTAACATGCAACATGGACCCGGTTTACAGGTTCTTCACTGGACCATGTGTGGTTATTAGAATCCAGTCGTATATGTAACCGTGTCGCAATCCTGCAATGATTTATCTAGGCCAAATACGTTTTTCTTTTCCAGGACATCTACTCTAAAATTCCCCAGGTAGCTTCGTTAACGTAGCAGCGATAACACCGTGCGGAGAGTGCGTTGGTGTGGTCGCAAAAGACAATCACGTACTAGTCAAAGACATTAGAGGTTCACAGTGGACCAGTATATTCGTCGATCTGAAATTTATACAGAATATTTCATTCTTTTGGACTTTAATAGACTATTACAGGATTATTTTGTATTCAATTCAAAATACTGTAAGTTCCTCTTAAATTGTCATTAAATAACATTGATAATTAAATTTGTTAAGTTTTACACATCTTGTTGGTTTCGCTTCTTTATGTTACTTAGTTTATGACCATAGAATCGTAACGCCACTCTAACCTATCCCGGCTTATCTTCCCATGAACCTTGACGCGGCCTAGACAAGCGGAACTTCCATGTGGATGTAAGCAAATTTAACAAATTCAACGTGGCGAATAATTATTGGGAACTATAAGGGTATTCATGTGATGGGAGACGTGATGGGTAAATGTGGTCTGAAACATCTAGTATGATACCTTTTCATCTTATTTATAGCAAAATAACACCATATTACATCCATTATTGATTTAAGGAAAACAGTATTAATTATCTTGAGATAAAAGAAAATAAAATATCTAGACTCGAAGTAAAATCAGAGCTCTCCACCCCTACCCGAACCGGGAAAGTGAAATTTTTAGTACCTCACGGTAGATGATTTTCCAATATGTATATTATTTGTTGTACAAGTTGACATCTAAACACTTTAACTAAAGAAGGATGATTAAATGTATACTAAAGCTGAAACCCTGCTAAAGATATTATGATGACAGAGAGCTTGTTGAAATAAAAAATGTAAGTGAACCGAAGCCTGCAATTACTAGCTACGCTATTAATACAATAGGTTGGGTAACTTTGCGTAGGATGCAAATTCGGCAGAAAAATATTTATCAGAGAAGGCCAGTAAACAAAACACTCTGATTTAAGAAAATATTTAGTGGACTAGAGAATTTATCTAAATTTCAAACCAAAAACAATTGCTCTCCTGAAAATGATTATACCAGGAATGCATGTATTTGAAACGCTAGTAAATAACTAAAAAAAGATGTATCCACCGAATGTTTCAAGACGATGGATTTGGCTCAAATATTCTTCAGATCATCCCATTCGGCTGCCATGTTGGCATATGGGACACGTGTCCAACATATTATGAAATATAGTTAAATTTGAAATATTGGAAAACAAAATATAATGCAAATACAACTATGCAAAAAAAAAAACTATTTTTGGGAATTATTATCTCATGAAAATTTAAAACATGTTTTTTATTTCATTAAATTCGTAACACGATTTCTCTGGAATTTGCGTATATTCCTTACTGACTGAAACTTAGAAAGTGCCGGGAAAGTGAAAAAGTACCGTAGTCGGTACCGCAAGAAAAAAGCTGGTATAACGATAATAACGCAAGTGTCTGCTAATGATACGATACTCAGCACAAGGTCTAACGAAGAGTGTAAAGTATACATTTGACTGTTCCGTTTGACAATTCATAACTAATCGGGTCACTGATCTATACAACTCTCCTTTTGAAGCACTATGGCTGTGATTGATATAGGTTGTAAAATTACCCCGGTGTATGAAAGACCCGTCAGACACAGCACTCTGCTGAAAGTCAAATGAGGAGCTCTCTAATTCATGATTTAGTTGGAAATTTATATTTTCTCGCCTGGATATATGACAATTGTTGCTGTTACTATTGTAAGGAAATCTTGTTGCGGAATTGTGGTTGGGCGGATGAATAAACTACTCTAGCTGGTAAAGTACAGTTATGATTGCATTATCGTGTTCGATTTAACTGGGACATAGTTTGGAAAAGTTAGCTCGCTGCAAATTTGGAATAATACATTTCTGGCTGTTAGTAAATTTGCTGTAGCTGTTAAGAGTTAGGATTTTGTAGGCAGAGATATGTATAGCATGTGTGTCCATAACGTTGTCTTCTACTAGTTTCTCACACAAATATTTTCTCACATTTGGGCAAGTTTCCTTTTGCAGCCATTGCCGTAGATAGGTAATTAGCTTTCTTGCCCCAGATTGTGTCTCTGATCATAAGAGGAACAAAAAGAGAGAGAAAAGCAACATTGGTCTTTTGGCCAAAGTGCATCCACATGAGTTACATGGGCAACGAAGACTGAATCATCAGGTTCACAAATATCACTGTGACGTTTATAACATTTATATGTGCATACATAGAGGATACCTGTATGTGAGATGGGGGGGGGGGAGATTGAATCCTTGGTGTATGTTTAAGGTATTTCTTACGTACTCTCCTGTCCTCAAAATTAATGTCACAATCTTGCGTTAAAGAGATATCTCCACAGTTGGCGATTACTTATTCTACTCCCCCTTTTCTGCACCGTAATGTGTTAGGTATTGTTAAGCCAATAAATGCTCAATAAACATGATGGTGCATTATTAGGTCCCAGCGGCGAGGATTGAAACAGTTTATTGATGATGTCATCACTTAGGCCTCTTCGATTGTGGATTGGTTTGCTTTCTCTTTCTTTTTCCGAGTCTTTCTATTAACTTTTAAGGATCTTTGTTGACTGGTAAAATTCGGGGTCATAGACCAAACTACCCTTGTATCTGTGACGTCTGAAATACCATTCAAACATTTTCATCATTCTTGTTACAGATAGTAGCGTAAAGGGTTTAGCTAGGAGTAATTTTTGTTTTTGTTTTTGTGGGTTTAATGGCTTTTTTAACACATGATAACCTATACGTGGCGGCCAGTATATTTGTTGGAGGACGACCCCCCGTAAAAGAAACAACCTGGGAAGAACCACCGAACTGGTCAGCTTTCTCAGATACCCACGTTGACCGAGCGTGAGACTTCAACCTCGGGCCTTTGAAAATCTATCACTGATGTTAGAAAACGGCAGAATATCAAAAGGGAGAAATCACATACATACATACATACATACATACATACATACATACATACATGCATACATGCGTGCGTGCGTGCGTGCATGCATGCATGCATACATTCACAAATACATACATACATACATACATACATACATACATACATACATACATACATACATACATAACTGTAAGGATGATAGTTTCAAAGTAATCTAGAAAAGAAAATCACTGTAAACATATCATGACAAAGTTTAAGAGCGACTGCATTCCTACCAAAAATGTTTTTATTAATCTATCTGTGGCAACTATAGACTTCTAAAGCCTTCATATAGGCAAGCTATGTAATGTATGTTTTCATTCTGGTTATTTCAGAGATTCATTGAAGAAGGCAACGCCCAAAGATATTACGCCCAGTAACGTCAAGAAGATCCTTAAGAGTAAATGATGGCACACGCGAATAATAGACTCCCCGTGCTGTTCACCAGGGGGACGTATTATGAGGTGGGTCACAATGTTGGGACAGTTTTCCAGAAGTGGATACACAAATATTTTAACTCCTCCCTAATTCCATCACGTCTCCTCCCCTTTTATAATACTCACAAAGGGAGAAAAATCTTCGATGAATATCTAAAGACATCAGAAAGCAGCTTCCCCCAGTATGTTACAGAACTTCGAAGAATGTCAGACAGAAGTGGAATGCCATTTGAACTCCTTTTTTTGTTGAACCTTGCGAAGGAAAAGTACTTTCTCGATGTAATTGAAGCAGAACACAATCCTGAGCAGCACATTCATGTTTGTTCATCGGTATATGTTAACACTCCTGACCTGAAAATTTTGGCCCTAAATGAAGATGTTGACGCGTTTTCTACACCTTACTTTTACATCATTAGCGCTCATATTATTGAACCAGGGGCCCAAAAAGGAACTGTCACTTGTGAGGAGGAACATTTCACATCACTTTCTTGTCCCGATTCGTTGCCAGGCTATGGATTTGGGTTCAATAAGTACGGACTTGCTTATGCAATAAATGCGACTGTACCAATGAAAGTCTGCGTGGGCTCCCCGCCCGCAGATCTAATAACACGAGCACTCGTGTCTGCATCAAGTGTCGATGAAATGGTCCGAATATCTCGCAAGGAAGGTAGGGGAAGCCTATGGATTTAATGCAAACATAGCCTCATTGAATCAAAAGGAGATGTGGTCATTGGAAGTAGGACCTGGCAAATGTGAGAGTGTTTTAAACTGACTACTATCCACGAACAAGCAGATCCAGACAAACCGTGTCATTATTTCCATTTCAACTCATATTATCATCTGGATGACGTGGAGCAAAACTTTAATTTACCATCTTCAAATCCACGTACTAAACGTGCACATGAGATGCCGCCACCTAGGACCCTCAAGGATGTCAAAGCGATCCTCGGATATACGCAAAAGAGCATCTATTTTATAGGTCTCGACAACACCCAGATACAGCCGTAACGTTGTGCACAGTTATGTATGACGTGTTAAAGAAAACCGCTGAAGTTTACTTTGAAAATCCATACGACGGCAAAGCGTCACTTGCGAAACTTCCTATAACATTTTAATGAAAATAAATTTGGAGTGAGGAGATACATTACCGGACACTACGCTGTTATACCGCGTCTGGGTTAGAATACACGTGTAGATTCCAGAGTCTTGCTTTGATTGACGTTTAGTTTTGATTTTACATCTATATACTATTTCAGGGAATATGTTTCCTTTGACACACCCAGTGTCAAGAATTGTGTGTCCAATTGAATCGATTATTGTTACAGCAACTACTGCACAACTGTTTTCTGTATTTTATATATGCATATAATAGTGTTTGAGTGGAATTTCAGTCTTAGCATAGATCTTCCTACAGACTGATTTGGGTATTTCATATAAACTTTTAACAGTGTGTTTGTCAAAATTCAAATGTATGTTGTTCCAATTGAATTCCTGTGATGTTCAAAATACATTACAATACTGAATGTGTTGATGTACTTGTAGTCTCGCACGTGCTATTGTATCAATGACCTGGAATGTATCGATGTGTTAACAGTCCTTTAATGTATCACAATAATATAATCCAAAATGTTCTTTACTGAATTCACTATGATTCCAAATTCATGTTTTAAACCAAGAATATTATTGAGCACTTTATAAGTCCAGTTAGTAATATGTTGCACAAACAAATCCACTCATTAGCTTGAGTTTGAGCAAAGGTCAAGTACAAATATAGATATACATAACATATAATAATTGAAAAAAGCAAATAAACAAGACAAAGTAAATATACAATATACCTTCAGATTCGTATTGAATTATAAATGTGAACCAAGAGAAAAAAATGTGGTTTGAATTGATATTCCTATAATATTTGACTCGAGTTATCTTTGGTACTGTGCTATTCTATATTTTCATTGTTTTCTTTGTTTGGAAAAAGTGTCGCATCTGGTCCCACATTCTTACTATATTTCAACTCTAAATATGTTGTCGGCTCACCTTCTCAAGCCTTATTTTGTGGATACTAAAATAGAAATATCGCATTCAGTCTTCACAGATATGTTCTCTGTAACTCTGGATAATCAAGCGCAGAGATTTAACTTTGAAACTCTTTTGTTGTACTTGTACAAAAAAGTCAGGTTGTTATCAGTCATTATTGTTGAGGCTTACAAAACATCTGACTGATGGTGTGCCCCTTGCTCCTTTTATGGTGCTAGAATTGCAATAGGAATACAATCACTCGTTTGTTGTCGTATGTAAACTAGTATGGACGCAGACAAAGATGTTCAATGGATGGTCACTCGTTGTATTGACACTTTTCCCAATAAACAAACGTAAAACTATTGGTCAGGTAATTTTGCTTGAAAGATCTCGAGTCCGTATAATGTCAATCACATTATGTCCACAAAATTCAAATTTTGTTTGGTCTCTGACGAATCTTAAAGTTTTAAACATTTCTATTAAACGAAAGCTTTCTGCGACATTGGATCATTTTGATTGAAAGATCTCAAGTCCCTGTGATGTCAATCCCATTAGGTCAACATAATTCAAGTTTTTTGTCTCTCATGAGTGTTAAAAGTTTTATAAATTTGTATTAAGCTAAAACTTTATGTGACATTGAATCATTACAGTTCTATCTATCTATCTATCTATCTATCTATCTATCTATCTTTCTATCTATCTATGTGTGAGTGTGTGTGTGTACAGACAGATAGATAGATAGATGGAAGCAAGGGAAGTAATCTATGACAATGACTATTTTGGATTACAGGTTTGAATTTATGCTGAATATTTCTCGTCGCAGCAAACCAAATTCAAAGATTATGTTTGATTCATGATGCGGGTATTTCAATAGATCTAGTAATATAAAATAACATAAAAATGTTCGTTAGGGATTCTAAAGGAATGTTTTGCAATTTTAGGTAAATAAAAATAAAGTTTTAAAAAATCAAGTAACTTTCTAAGTTGAAGCTTATTAATAAAAAATATATTTATATGACCAATTTGTGAAATACTATTTAACTAATTAATTATTGCAATCTAATGGATGAATAGGGTTTTGGCAAGACACAACGATACAGTTCATCACACATATTTATAGTCATTTCTGACGATTTGGAAGCTAAAATTCAAAATGGCCACCATGACACAGTCGAGCTTCTGATTCTGTGAAATCGATTACTCTCATTTTATGCCATCAACTGCTGAAATTTTGTGTATAATATAAATCAGATGAATGTTTCAAACTCTGACTGTTTTTTCTTTTGAAACTGGAACTTAATCTCTGAAATCCTGGGTCTTGATTTCAGCCAATTTCTTTATCAGGACATACCGAATATCTGATCAGTTTGAAAAGATGATATGAATTTAATCAACAAATATTTTCAGGTGCGTTTTGATGAACTAAAACAATAGTTCAGTACAAACAAATTTATCAGTTTGGGAAATGGTAAAAAATCTGTTATTAAATGGTATGTTTGCTTATGTATGAAATTTAATTAAAATGGTGCATCATGGACAACGATGACGTGTTTACACAGAACGCATGATTTATCAATACAAACGAAGGACGCACACAATGTTTGGACAAAATCACGGAGTCTGTGGACATTGGTACATTGGAAGACAAAACTTATGATGTTGTACATGAACAGGATAGGCTATGACGATTGGTAGACTCAGACGTTAACGTATAGCAATATGTCACTCAAACCCTAACACGTGCCGATACCTATTGATCACCTACCAGTACTGTCTCTAGCAAAGATGTGATCATCAAGTGATTTACCAAAACATTGGCAGTTTAATGCACTTTTACACCTAATCTTCCATGCCTATCAGACTGCTATTATATATAATGAATACAATTCAGTTCGTGATAACCTAAACATTTTCCAATCAGTTTTTCATGAAATGTTCGTCTCACACTAAATATTTTCGCTAAGCCACACTAGTTAAGCGTCAAAATACTGCCATTTTGTATGATGGGCGATTCTACTGATAGTGGGGTGGTTGTGTGTCTTCTATGGATAGGTCAGCTGTGGTTCGTTTTCTACTCTTGGACGGATCCTTAAACCTTTCCAGAATCAAAGGATGGTCAAATTATGATTATCCCTTCCCTATGTAATATCTCAATTGTTAATTGCTACTTCATATAACAAGGTGTCAATATCGTGGTTCGACACTTTATTATTCGCTTATTCTGTATTGATAATATTTATTCAAAATGAAGTTTGTCCAATGTTATGTTATTATTGAATGCACATATTGACAAAACAATACATTTATTATGCATTTCAGACTACTGGTTCACAATACACATAAAACAGCATAATATTTACAATGAAACAGAGCGCGTACAAACAATCTCTTAGATACAAACTTATATGTATAGGATCGTAAGACACGTCATAAACTTTCACATCATATGAAACCCTAGGAAAGAAAAGCATCTAGTCTAGTCAAAGTAATATAGATAACAGTTCAGACCAGCAAAATTTATGAATGATCTGTTATTAAGCCGTTTCTCATGTAAATATGTTTCTCTGCAATTCTCGTGTGCGCTACATGCTAAAATGAAAACGATGTTCAGTTTGTTCAAATCATAAACCGTTCTTTTCATAACATGGACAGATCCTATCAGATATATCCAAATCAGAAACTCCACCTGTTTCTATCGCTAAATTATGACTCGAACATAGAACTTTAAGACTAGAGTTTCTGACTCTTAATGGAAGTCCTATATATCTTAATGGAAGTCCTGTAGATCTTAATGGAAGTCCTATATATCTTAATAGAAGTCCAATAGATCTTAATGTAAGTATTATAAATCTTAATGCAAGTCATATAGAACTTAATGGAATCTGTGGATCTTAATGGAAGACTTACATATAAAAGCTGCTCAGGATTTAACAAAGAGTTAAAACATGTATTCACTATGTCATTTTGTACCTTACAATTTTTAACTCTTAGTTAAAATGTCTTCATATCTTTATGAGAAAATAATATCTCTAACACTTGCTCAATCCATCGGAAACCAAACTCATATGAATAGAACATCCTGACATATATTGCCCATTGTACATGTATGACGGTTATTTTCATCACCATGCTTTAACATTATATAACAATTGCATGAATATCTGTTTTGTTTCTCAAGAGGTTGGTATATCATATAATACACATCAAATTACTCTTTAAGTAACCACAGAACAACAGCTACACTAGTTGGTGCATTTATTTTGTATACCTTGGACAAAGGAAATTTCTATTTAACTGAACATTGTTATACGTGATTAATCTATAGCCGTCCTCGATGCATTTCTATTTGTTTTAAATATATTATATAGTCTGGCTTAGTGACCTACATTACTGACAATGAAGTTACACCATAATAATGTTCACAGTGCGAAGACTTTCTTTAAAAGATGGCATTATCGTTTCTCTTGTATGCTCACACTTTCTCTGTCTCTCTCACTTTCTATCTCATTTTATTTACACACATCAACAAGAATATCGGCCATGATCCAACATATCTTTCGGGTTTGCTGTAACTGTTTATTAAAATTTCGCCTCTACAGATGTATCAACATTTTCTTAAATACAAATTAACCGTGAATTAAAATTAAACTTGTATAACGCAAATAATTTATCTTTGAGTGAATTTATGGAACAGATCTTGTACAGAAGGCAGTCTAGATACGGTACGCGTTATAGTTAGTACAGATTACTTTTGTGTTACGATCTGTACAATCAAACTGGTACTATATAATCTGTAAAGGTTTATGTAATGAAGTTGACACAACTGTAGCTTGTTTGGCCATAGCAGTTTCTATTTATATATTCTGTGAATGGATGGTATTTTTAAAATTGCTTGCACACTTGATCATTTTGATTTTTAATCTTTGCATGTTTCCTATCCTGTTTTGCATGGAAACGTCCCTGGTCATATGGGACAATCCAAAGCTGATAATGGCTGACATGACTGTCTGATGGTGAAAGTGATCTTCTCTTACTTCTTCCGCAATCACCAAAAACGCGTAAAGCTACTCCATTTGATAAAACAAAGTGTGCCATAATTGATTGTATTCCAAAATCTATTGTCTGTCTTTTCATCTTCTTGATTCGAAATATCAAATGTCATCGTAAAATATATTGATCAAAAGTTTCTAAACGTTGTTTGACGGGACGTATAAGTGTCAGTTTCATACGAATCATGGATAAAAATATACGATTGTTTATGGTGTGATGTTGTTTATAATTGTCCTAGTAACTATAACAGTTTCCATTTGGATTTGACTGTTTCCATCTCATCAAGTTTAGTAAATATTTCCTTAAAACTCTCAGTGCGCAAGTTTATACTCACAGTAACCAGTTAAGACACAGACTATGTAAATTTCAAGTATTTTACAATTCTGTTACATACACAGCATCAAATTATCCTACAACCATTGACTTCATAAAAAAGGGCCGACATACCAAGAAAAATGTAATCCCATAACAGAATTCTTCTATCAGAGAGACCCATGGAAAATAATATCACACAATCCTACCTTAACAGAATTCCGATATCAGGCATATACAGATAAAATACTATCATAAAATCCCTCCTTACTGATTTCTGCTAACGGGCAGATCCAGAGAAAACGTCGTATAGTTCCCCCTTAACAGAATTCTGCTATTAGGCACACCCATACAAAATGTTATAATACAATTGTTCCCAAACCAAATTCCGTTCTAAGACAGATCATGAGAAAGGCTTATCATAATATAATTTCCTTAGATATTTACACATTATGGAACTCAACAATATGATATTCAAATATTTATTTCTCAGATATATACTTCTTCTTTACAACTGTGTTACCAGTATTTGTGAACCCAATATACAAATTAAATTTGAAGAAGCACCTCTGGCCAGTAAACAATTATATTATTAAACAGACCAGGAGACATGGTTACCAAAATATCACTTCATTATGTATTGACACAATAATAGAAATAAAAAAAAATGAGACTAAAATGATCATTTCTCAGATATATACAGATATACACATTATATATATATATATATATATATATATATATATATATATATATATATATATATATATATATATATATATATCTTATTA